>BDCZ01000548.1:5373-18676 GCA_001662365.1 Chlamydomonas applanata
ATATACACAACTTGCCAATTGTGTTGCTGATCCCTAGGTCCTTCAAAGTACAGCCACGACTCTAGTTGCCCTCCTCGGTAGGCAGGTTTGCCTTGATGTACACCAAGGCCTCTGCCTGCTCCAGCGACAGCTGGTTGCGCAGGTTCTGGTGCAGCCGGCCCCAATTCAGAGCCGCTCGTATGCGTTCCTGCCCGACCTCGAGCTCCGCCCGGCGTCGATAGTTATTGCCAGATTACGAGTTTACGACGAATGCCGCCTCCCCGAGTCACCCCGTCGACTCACCTACGGCCCAACACCCCTGGACCGCGCTGAAGCGCGATGTTTGGCTGGTTATCTCAGGGTTGCAAATACAGTGTGACCAACGAGGTTATATGGCCCTTGGGACTCTATAACATTACTTAACGTTATATAAGTTATATTATGTTATTCGTTATATAACATGGTCGGTCCCTAATATTGATGTGTGATGGGAATCAGGTTGTTTAGGGACCACAACACTGCCGAGCGGCACAGAAGCCACAGCAACCTTTCACGCCCTCACTTGGAAGTGGCCCAGTTCGTTCAGCAGTTCCTGGCGCTTGGGTGAGCCACGTGCTGCATTCTTGTACAGGTAAGGGATCTGCATCTCACACAGGGCCTCACGCACCACCTGCAGCCGCACACAGCAACACACCCCGCACCAGCCTCAATACCAGCAGGGTAAAAGAAATAGTGTCAGTGCATGTTTAGGTCACCACGTGTTCTGTTACACCAGGCAGTTGAAATCACTGGTAAGAACCAACCCGCAGACCTGCTTGGCAAGCAAGTCTGCCATGGTCGGCTCATCAGCAGCCAAGTCATGTGCCCGGGATCACCTTCACGAAAGGAGATGCCTCGTAGCCCCACATGATGAGGGGCTGGGGTGGCTGACGCGAGGGTACTGCCTTGTTGCCCTTGCCCCAGCGGAACATGAGCCCCAGGCCAGCAGTGATCGCGGTCGCAGCGCCCAGGCGCAAGATGCGCGGCACCTCACCTGCGCATGCAGCATTGTGAGCATGCCATGTCATGGCAGCGCATGTGCAAGTGGGTACGCATGTGCCGCCCTTTTGACCTTTACGTTGGGCCCAGGCCACCACCCGATCAAGCACATCAGTGGGACAGACGCAGTCCCTAGTGCCCAGATGCTGTGCAGCAACCTGAAGCGCCAAAGCCCATGATACGCAATTGAAAGCTGTACGCAGCCAGGGCGACGCCAGAACATGCATGCGCACTCAGTCACTTACCGTTGCCGTATGTCTTGAATAGGTACTCAATGATGTCATCCGACTCATACATCTCCTTGCCTGCATGTCAAACAGCAAGAAATGCTCAGTAATGGGTCTGTTGACAGCATTTGCCTACACAACCGGCTCCCAAACCCTGCCTTGCTGCCCTCTTCTGGCTCTAGCCAATACAGCTATTCCAGGTATCCATCACAGCAGCTGCCCACACCTCAGAGCCTGAGTGACTCACTGATGCGAAGGCTGCGGTTGATGCGCTGCACTGCTGGTATGAATGCTCACCATACAGCATTGTAACAAACAGCTCGTGCTCAGTGCACTGTACATCATGGTACCCTGCTCTCCACACCAGATCCGGTCAAGCAGCCCCCACCTGTATTGGGGTCCACCAAGTATGGGAACTGGCTCTTGCCGCCGCGCGCGATGGCTTGTGGGCGCCACACATCCCCGTCCCTGGGGGTGGGTCGCATGATCACGTCTAGATCCAGCATAGACACAGCCTCACGCACCTGTGCCCAATGGAATGGCAGCCCAGTGAGAAAGGAGCCAATGTAAGTGCCCAGGTGAAGGTGATCCACCATAAAGGAAGCCAATACACATCAGCTCATGCCGTCACGGTGCTTGATGTGATGCTCAGGCTTTTTGTGCCCGCATCCCCCCCCTCCCCCCGCCTTTCCCCCAAAAAACCAGCAGCCAAATAGAGCCCCCAACTCCCAAACCCCTGGGCCGCGTGCGCTTGGCTGGCTGTGCCCAGCTGTATGTACCCACGCCGGCTCACAAACCTTCTTGCAGAAGGGACACCTGCACAGAGGGGAAGCAAGATAAGGCAGGGTGGTTGGACATGAGCAGCCTAATATTATGAGCAGTATGAGGAGTATGAGTATGAGCAGGATGAGCAGCCTGGCAGCATTGCGTGCACCACACAGTCGGCAAGTTCAGCTTGAGTGGTCAGAGCGGCCTGTCAGCATGCCAAAAATGGGTGGTATGAGCAGCCTGGCAGGGTAGGGCAGTTTGTCCATGTATAAGTTTGAAGGACTGCTGTTGCATCCAAAACCTGAAATCCTGCTATCAATTTACAGCCTAGGAAAGTGGCTTGAGTTTACTTTCCCATGCAAAAAGTCCCATGTCCATAGGTTGAATCACAGTAAAGTTGCACTTGCATCAATCCTCGCAAACAAGGTCAAAAGCGGGAATCGAGGCGGGCATGCGGGCTACTTATCCATCTTTTTTCAACAACCCCAAAACACTGTCGCACCCCCCCCCCCTGGCCCCTCTGGCCCCCACAGCACCCCTGCCACCTCCCCTACCTGCCCTGCCACGTCCCGTGCCCCTACCCCTGCCCGCAGCCACGCGCTCAGCTTGCACAAGCTCGCGTTGCTGCTTCTTAGCTGCACGCTCATCCCTCTTCTGCTGTTTTGCTGCCGCCTCAGCTACTTTTTCTGCCTGGCTCTTCTTCACTGCCTCCATATAGCTGTCTGGGCCCTCCTTTGTCAAACATCTGTGCGTCTGTGCCCTGAGCCGCGTGTGTGCGACAGGCCGTTCGGCCTTCTCCACGTCCCTGACTTTGGTTGGCAAGTGGACGGCCGTCTTGGTGGCCTCCACTAACAGCTCCAATGGCTGCCTCCTGGGGCTCTTGCGTGGTGTGCCTTGCTGCCCCTGTGCCTCTGCTGGCTGCGGGGCTGGGGCTGGGGCTGGGGTTGGGGTTGGGGCAGGATGGGCGGGTGCAGCAGCCCTGGCTGCCGCCAAAGTCTGCTCGATTGACGGTGGCCACACACCCGTCTTGGCAAACGCGTTCTTGACACAGTCTGGGTTCTCTGCCATCATGTGGTGCAGGGCTGAGTCCAAGAGGCTCACAAATGTTGGCCTGTCCATCTTGGCATTGCCATCCTTGCAGCTGTTGCAGCTGACCGCGCTCTCGAGTTTGCTCGTATCCACTGGTGGTGTCGAACGTTTATAGTCGCTAACCATTAAGTTCCAACGTTTGCGAGAGCTTTCACCGCCGGTTGAGGGGTCCTCTGACCCCCCGACCATATGGTGGGTGGGGTGTGAGAAACACACTTTTCACAGCTGCTTCAGACTGCATTACCTGTCGTGCTGGTCATGGTGCTGATGAGCAAACACATCACCATGTAGCTCTTAGTGTCAGCTTTCGCAACGCACCCCTCAAACTCGTAGAGCTCCAGGGGCAGGGCGGGCCGAGGAAATGAGCTCACATCTGAAGTCTCCTGAAACTGCCTGCCGGCCACCTTCACCGCACTGTATGTACCATTGTCCTGTACCGCACGGCAAGGTCAGTAAGCAAGGCAAGGCAAAGCAAGGCAAAGCAAGGTAAAGCAAGGCATGCAAGGTCAGTAAGCACGGCAAGGTACCGCAAGGCAAGGTCAAGCTGAAGTGTCAGTGCCACAGTGTCAGAGCCACACCACTTGCACCTGCTGGCGAGCATGAACCTTAGGATAGAGAAACGATGGAAACGCTGGGTGCGTGCAACTCTCCCGCCCGCCCGCCCGCCGTTAGATTAGCTTCACACAAGTTCGGGAAGTTCTCAGCATTCACCCCCACGCACTGACCAGAGGACCCCCCAAGCCCTTGGTTGCGGGTTGCAGCCGCCCCCCTTCAGCGCGCACCTCAACCAGGGCCGTCTTATAGCCAATGCACAGTGCGCCTGCCCCCGCACGCATCAGGGCAGGGAAGGACGCGGTGGTGATCTGTGAGCATGATGCATGATGGACGATGTTAGTGAGTGGCCGGCGTCGGTTGGCTGGGCTGTGGCTGGGCATGTCTGCATGCAGCCAGACGTACCGCGAGCGCCTGCCCATCGCCGATGGAGAAGCGCTTGGGCTCTGGCCCCACGTTCTTGTATGATGTCTTCACTAGGGAGGTCGTCTGCAAGTGTGCAGAGGGTTCCGCACAGATCACGTAGGAAGTGAAAGCAAATGTATCGGTGCATGATGAAAAACACGTGTCAATCATATTCAGCTGCGCCTGGTTTACTCGCACCTCTGTGGCCTGTGCCACGACCCTGGCGCGGGTGCTGGCCACGCGGTGGGTGCGCACCGCCTGCATTCTGACTTTGTTTGACGAACAGCTGCATCGGAGAACGCCCTCAAGCCACACGAAACTCTCACTGAGCCCACTCCTCAGTACAAATTCTTGACAGTGTGCTAATGGAGAAAGTATGCGATCTTTTGTACTTGAAAAGGGACGCATGAGACATGCAATCTTCCGCTTCAAAACACACTGCACACCTGGATGCTGGTACCAGGCCACGAGCCTGCTGCTGGCCCCAGGACTTCAGTCTTGGAGCAGCACACCATCCATTTCTAAAACAGTGGATGCCTATTGTTGCAAACTGCGGCCGGCCACACGCAGGCCAAAACAGCGCCCAGGCAGTGTGAATGCATGTCAATGTGCCATAGCCAGCATGCAGCCGCACATCGAATATGCCACCGACCAGAGGACAGACATGCAGAAATCTAGGGGGGCTTGACCAGCTTAGGTACTGAATACCGTACCAAGGGGGCCGGCAGCCAGAGGCTGCACGCCACAGGGCCCCCCAGCATCAACCTGTTAAAACCACGTGTCACAGGGGTGCTCCAAAATGCAAAACGCACTCAGGGACAGGTTTTCCATGGGTTGAACAAAAGGACATCCGAGTCAGCTGATAGGAATGCCATCAAAGGAAGCATTGCAACCAAGCAGTTGTATGCTATCAGCTGATAGGAATGCCATCAAAGGAAGCATTACAACCCAGCAATTGTATGCTATCAACTAATAGAAATACAATAGGTGATTGTACTCTTAGCCAGTATTAGCATACCACCTTGGTTTAGTATTCCTAGTTTGTAAAGTATCACAATCGTGTTGTAGTACACTATGCTCTAAAGTATACTTGTTACTGCAAGATGTTTCTTTTGTTTTTAATATACTCAAGTGGCTGAGCTTATCCAGCCATTATAACCAGTCGCCCTAACTCCAGAACCAGTCGCTAGTTGCGCTGTGTACTGTGTACCTGCAGCCCAAGGCTGCAGTACACCACACTCACACTAGCACCACCAGATCTATATAACCAGCTAGTTCGGGTGAGAGGACACCACCTACGGCTGTGTGCCTCCATCGAGGTTCATGACCTCGACACCCACTACTGTCTGCGGACGTATCCGTGCGTTACTGCTACAGCAGGCCTTTGTGCATGTGCTGTGTGTAGCTTCTGAGAAGGTGGAGCTAGCTGGCGATGCAGGTGGCATGGTGGCTTGGGCTCGCATCTTGCTGCACGACACTGCCGCCTCTGTCTTCGCCAACGGCTGCGAATCGTGGCCGTGCCGGTGGCACGCGGGGGTGCGCCAGGGCTGCCCCTTGTCCCCGCTGCTCTACCTGTTTGTCGTGCAGGCTCTCATGGCTTGGCTGCGGGCTCAGCCACGGCTGGGGGTCACGGTCGGACCGGACCGCTTTGTGTCAGTCCACGTCGCCAATGACAGCACCGTGTCCCAGGGGAACCTGTCGGATGAGGCCATGCACGACCTGCACCACAGCCTGCAGCTGTTCGCTACGCTGCCAGTGAGTGAGGGCATCGGCTGCTGGGAACATCTGGTCCTGGATTGATGTATGGTATAACGAGCTGTAGTGGGCTGCTGAAGGCTTGAGGTTGCTCTGGAAGGCAAGATGACTGGTGGATGCACAATCGATGGAGGCGGCCGCCGCAGGGGGGAGCTGCATGCAGCATGCATAGACCTGTCCGTGAAGGCCACAACGCAGGATGATGAGCCTGAGGCAGGCTGATGAATTGCGGGATGCATTGGGATCATGTCACATGTACAAAAGACACTTTTCGTAGTACTGTGTGATGCAGTGGCCGTTGCTCTGAATTCAGACAGGCAGGCAGCTCTTTGTGCTGGCGTCTAGGTGATCTAGCCCCTACCTGGCATCAACTTCAAACGATGGTTTGGGAAGAGTACTGAGACGTGAGAGGAGTGCACGCACAGGAGAAACAAGCTGAAGAGTTCATGCAAGCGCGTATGCTGAACAGCTGAGGTTAATGATGACGAGCACACAGTTGGTTGATTGCAGCGTTTACTCGGGCGCACAGCCGTGCGTGCATGCTGAGCTGCCCGTGACTGGCTGGAGGCTTGTGCAACATTGAAACATGACCGAGGCTTATTACAGCACAATTCAAATCCTGCCTTTACTGGCCATGCAACGCAGGAAAGGTGCATGTGGCAGTATACGAAGCCAGTCCGTGTATTTGAAATCGGCCTGTGACAGTCCAGCCACCCGGCTAAAAATAGTGGGGGTCAAAAGTGGCCAAATACCAGCCCGGGAGGGGCAGGAGGGGTATAATGTTTTCGATCTGCCCTAAGGATGACCACCCCACCTGCCGCCCCATGTAAGACAAACTAGAAACTACACATGGGCACAGCCATGGAGCCACGTGCGCTTGGAGAGAGGCATAAAGAGAGGCTGCAAGGCCGGTATGCAAGCAAGCTAGCCATACTGCCCGTACAGTACGCTCAAGACGGGTGGGGTGGTATTATCACCGCCGGTTGGCACCTGCCAGGCGGTCCCCACCAGCCCCTGCTGCCCTTAATGCATGTAAGCTCAGCAGCTGATGAATGCATGCGGTGAGCAGTGCAGCTGGCGGTACATGTTGTACTGCACCTTGTACTGCACCTTGTACTGCCGCTACAGCAACCAGGACCCAACCATAGAAAGCAACAACTAAACCAGGGATCCAATCTATAACCGGCAACGAATCTCCTAGTGGCAACCAGTGCGCCAGCCGGCAGACAGCCAATGAATACATGAACACGCCAAACACACGGCCTAACTCGCCTGCATACTCTGAATGCATGTTGCCATAAAGACGCGGCCTGACGCATGTGCACATCCTTTTTATTGTGAGCCAGTCAGCACCAGCTCATACGAATTGCCACCACACAATGGCCCAGGACTGTGCTGTGCCCACATGCCAGCAGAAAGACAAGCCTAAGCACGACAAAGTGAGGCTCTTGCTGAATCGGTTGGCCATCCCCGATTGATAGAAAGCTGACGTATGCAATAAGCTAGTTAACTGGCCTATCACAGCCAGAAGGACCTAAAGCTGGAGCATGCATACGTTGATGCCCCTGGACTCAAGCCAATGTAGCTTCTTCCCGGCTCTCTTGCCTTACTTGTCCTCCGTTCCAGCTCTTCACTAGATACCCCTTGACTGCATCTCGTCACCACTGCCCGCCACCTCCCTCCTCACAGCTCACGATCTCACGATCGCATGATCTCACGATCGCATGATCTCACGATCGCATGATCTGATGATCTCATGAACATGCCCTTTCCTCATATGCGCTTGAACCGCCGCCTCAGCGCACGTTTCAGCTCCTGTATCTGGCGGTGGGACTCCGCCATCGCCTGGGCTCGTGGAGGAAGGAAATCAAAGTCATGCTCGGGGAAGATGGTCTCCTGATTGTCCCCCAGCATGATGCGCATCAAAAGGGACGGCACGCTCGGGTGCTCCCCGCCTGCGAAACAACAGGCACACACGGGCACAACAACAACAACAACAACAACAACAACAATAATAATAATAGTAATAATAATAATAATAACACGGCATGTCACAGATGTGTCTGCATGCCGGAGCCTGAACAAACGGGCATGCACACAGGCAAATGTATGCACACACGCATGAGCACAGGGTCGGTGACAAGCGGTGCGACCAGAAAAGTGCGTAGCACACGCATCCGTTGCAACTTGCAAGGAATGCTTTCGGACAGCATGTACACATGTGTTCTTATTATTTGTGTTCTTCTTCTTCTTCTTCTTCTTCTTCTTCTTCTTCTTCTTCTTATTATTATTATTATATTAGTATTACTAGTATTATTATTACTGTTATTATTATTATTATTAGCATGTATACATGCGCATGCAGGAGGTGTGTGTACTGTGTGAGCAGTGTGACGCACCTGAGTGTTGCAGGTACGGCGGGTACAGCTCCGAGTAGGACAGGGGAGCTCCGCCGTGTACCGCCTCCAGTACGACACGCCGGCGGCGGCAGTTGCCACACAGCTCCAACTCACCGAAGTACAGGTGTGTCGAGTTGGACACCAGACCTGCAGCAGTTCGACCGGGAAAAGGGTTCGGTACAGGAGCTCATGGGAGGTGAACAGCGTGCGGTACACCAACGGTGGCGTGCGGTCTAGGTACAACGAGGCAGGCAGTACGTGCGACAGCAGCGGCATGTTGAACACGTAGTGCAGGCAGCAGAACAACAGGCGGTACAAACAAAATACCAACGTACTGCATCACTCCAGATGATGCATGGCCGTCAGCCTGCCTGCTCACCATCCGCGTTGCAAACCAAGTAGACCCCCGGGGGCAGCACGACCTCCTCCCAGTCATTTTGAACTCCAAAAAGGAACCCAACAATGCCTGAGCTGCACTCAAGCTGGCCCTGCAGCCGGAACACGTCCCGGGCCAGCTTGGCACGCAGGGCAGGCTGATTTCGGAGCGCAGCCGCAAGCGCCTTGATGCCTGCGAGCGGGCCCGCGTACCCTGCTGCCCCCAGGCCCTGCTCCCCATCAGTGGTGCAGATGCCCGCCAGGATGGGGCGCGCGTCCGGAGACACCTGTACGTGCACAGTAGGTGTGCAGGGCAAGACACAAATGTGTGTGTGTGTTGGTTACATCGTACGCCCATCATGGCGCATGGATGCCTGCCGCGAGACAGGACTAGCAAGATCCCTTATAACTTCAAAGTTTGTTTTTTAATGGTTCATGGCCATTGCAGCCGTGCGGCTTGTGTCCATCTCAATACGCGTGTCAGCAAGCCTGTTCCAGGCTCTCCTGTCATTTCCACAGTTCATGTCTGCATCACTCCATTCCTGCGCCGGGGGCAACCCCTCAAACAAATCAGTGTACCGTGCGCGCACCCCGGCATATGTGTGTGTGGGTTGGGTGGTGTAGCCGTACACCTCGTGGGTGTATGAGCCTCCCAGCAGTTGCTGGAAATGTACATCACTGCTTCATCACCCCAGCCATCAGTAGGCCACCAGTAGGCCATCAGTTGGTTTGCAAGGTAAAGCACAAGCGAACAGCTGCATCAGCCCGGCTGATGTATGACATGCTCAGCACAAAAAAGACACACACAGGCGCAGACATAGGAGACACAGGTATGCGCCATACATGCCGCATTGTATGTGAGCCGCCGCTCGCGTGCGCGGTGCCAAGCACACCTGCCTGTTGGGTATGTCCAGGGACAACACTGCTGACTGGACAACAGATACGGGCAGCCTGCCTGAGGCGAACGCGTTGTACTGTAGAGCGAGACATGCAGGACCAGTAGCTTCATCACCATGGGCTTTCCATGCTGAATTACATGCTACCTTCTATGCCCACATGCAGACACATCTGTGACACGCCGTGTTATTGTTATTATTACTTTAATATTAATATTATTATTACTATTATTATTAATAATAATAAAATTATTATTATTACTATTATTATTAATAGTAATAATAATAATAATATTATTATAATTATTACCGTATTATTTCTTATTATTATTATTATTATCATTATTATTATTATTATTATTATTATTATTATTATTATTATTATTATTATCATCATCATTATTGCTACCTTCTATGCTCACCTTGGTGTAAGACGCATTCAGGGCGGTGGACAGCTGATCACACTTTAGCTTGGTGGGCAGGCCTCCCAGCGCCACAGTCATCTGGAGCTCGGTCACGGGTCCACTCTTATTGTAGCAGCACATGTTAACTGAGGGGAGGTCTCGGAGTGCATCCGCGAAGCTCGCATTATCTGCGCACACGTAGCACAGCGGCTACTCAACAAAGGTGCACATCCGGGGCTCAGGCAGCTGGTCAGGATGCCTGCCTATGATTCCACGCAGCCAGGCATACAACAGATTATAAGGCGGTGGGTCACCCAGGTAGCTGCCTGCTGCATTACCGCCCGCCATCGATCCATCTATCCTGTCTTTGATAACTGCCCTGAAATGTTAGGAACCCTTAGACATTAAAGAGAAGCAAAGCTATCCAGCCCTGGAGCTCACATGGGTCACTCGCACAGCGCAGGTTGTACACCGGTATAGTGCGGTTGAATGCCTGCATTCAAAGGAGGAAAATGGCCAGAACATGTAACAGCGGCCAGCCAGAAACACAATATGCCAGCAGCCCAGTACGAACAGTTGAGTGCCATCGCCTGGCCAACAGGCTGATCAGCATCAGCTTAAACAGGGCAGAAACCAGTGGCATGTGCTCCTGCCAGCCAGAACCAAGAGAGCCTGCCACAGGGCTCTTCAGCAGGCAAGCCGAAGGGACGTTGTCCTGTCCTCCATCCATTATGATACCATAACTGAAAGAATTGAACCTGGCCTGGCACAATGCACAGCCCAAATGTACCCAGCTGATGAAAAGATATACATTTATTGGTTGTTATTGATTATTTAATATTGTTATTATCCTGTGGAGTATGGACCTACCCCCGCGAACGAGATGACCACGCTGGAGTCCGCACAGGGGAGGGGGCCGAATGCGGCACCAATGGCTGCTGAAAACACGTCCACAGCCTCCCTGCTGTTGGGCAGGTTGTCGAATAGGAAGGACGCCGCCTCCTGCGCGCATGCGCACGTGCCGTGATCATGTCTGCATACCATGAGTATGAGTGCGCCCGTGCGGCCACCGTGACAACGCCCCATACCGGGGCTGGTCTGGCCTGCCTGCCGCTGGTGCCGCAGCCACCGCCACAGCAGCCACCGTCACCACCGTCGTGCCAGCTACAAGGGTGGCCTTTTGTGCTGGCCCTTGGCTTGACAATAAACAGTAAACAATAAACAAAACGGCACCATCCATCGGCGCTCTGTCGCCATTGCAGCTCTCCCCCCTCTCCCGTGTCCTCAGTACCCTGCCTATCTTGCACAGTTGCCTCACCCACCCAGCCACCGGGGTGTGGCAGCAACCCCATGCCACTGAAGTAATGCTTCAGGTGCCGCCACAGCCGTCTCTGGGCCAGACAGGTAATGTTGAATAACTAGAATAAATAGAACGCGTTGCAGGCATGCAACGCGTTCTATTCAACAGACATGGACAGATGCTGCGCGGCGTGACCTTGCGTTCCTAGGCTGCAGGGAACCTGACTGGTACACTACCACCTGCCGGAACCGGGAGTCATGGAAGGGACTAATTGTGAGGAAGATTGAGGAATCGCAGCACCTCGTTTAACGGGAAGCGCTGTAACAAGTCAAGTCAAGCAGGCATGCAAAGTAAAGGAAGCAAACGTGGGCCATGTGGATGAAAGCACAAGGGGAAGTTCCCAGGGAATTCCCCCTTTTAGAGAGAGCAGGTGAAGAAAACATTTCTTCTGCCACAAGTACTGAGATAAGGTCGTGTAATGAAACTTTAAAAGAGTGAAAGCAACGCACCGAGGGCATCTTGAATGATGTGTTGAGCCCCCTGATGGCGGTGGGGTCACCCTTCTTGTCCCCTCCCACCTTGGATGATGTACAGTTGGTGTACTGCTCCAGTTCGTACGCCATGGAGGAGTTTCTGGACAGTACCTGATGCACAGGAAACAAACGCGCATGGCAGTCATGCATACAAGCTTCAACATCCAGTGCAGGTGGCGGTGAACAAACATGCGGGTGTACGAAAGTGCTATGTACAGCAGCCGACGAGACACAGCGGCACCAGCAGTGTGTGGGTAGCGCTGCACTGCTGACTGTTGCTGCCAGCTGTGCGAAGCTCACAGTGAGTCAACGACAGTATGACAGAGGATGTGATGATGTATGACCCTCTTGCATGCCTAGCTATCGTCACGGCAGTGGGTAAAACAGCATACCAGGCGCAGGTGCCACACAGGACACATCAGTGGTCCTCAACATGCAGGAGCTGTTAACAGACAGCAGCAGGCCAATAAAGGTGTACTACTGCATGAAAACTGTGTGAATACTTGCGCCAGCTCGCTGGCATGCAGCGCACCTTTCTCAGCAGTGCGGCCAGTGCCTGCTGCATCATTCCACAGCCCTTTGGCCGGTCATAGGTCGTGAGGCCCGCGCCACTCAGTGTGACGTCCGCAAGGTAAAAGTCAACAGTATCTGCAGTTGTACGATCATGGAACCGTACAACGATCAGTACAAGTCAAAGTACAGAGAAGTACAAGACCAAAGGGCAAGGAATCACAATTCAAAGTACAAGAACGGTAAGCCAAAGTACAAACTGTCAATCACAATGCTGGATGCAGGCGGCCCCAGCTAGGCTGCTAACCATGGTTATGGATTTATGTTCTGATAATAAATAATAGTAACACGGCGTTAGGTTCTGATACATTCTACTTGATTACGTGGGCCCTTCCACTGCCACTTACCGGCGCAGCACATCGCTGTTGTGTTGAGGTAGCTGATCACGCCATTGGTAGGGGGGCTACCTGAACAGGACACAATCACACACCGTATTGTTTCCCTTGTAGGCAATGAGATAAGAATGTTTCCGGACAGGAGTGGGAGTGCATATACCACACATAAGCGTGTGGTACATGCACTGTGTACTCGTATGCATCAAATTCAGCCTCGTGGGCACATAGCTTCCAGCTGTCCAGGCTTGCTCGACAAAACACAACACCTGAGCTCTCAGGGCGATGTATATTTTTCTCGAGTTGCTGTATTATATGTTTTGCCAGGTACTTCAAGTCCCATATGCATGGTACCTTCACAACCTAGAACAGCCACCTCAAACCATGTGCAGAGCTATTGTATATCGCAAAACAAAGTTGGAATTAGGCTCGCGGGTCTAGAAATCGAAAAGGTTACATGGGCCAATGGATGCGTGATGAGGGGGATGAGGAATGAGGACCTCACCTCCACATGCACCTGCATCTTCTCTCTCCTGCAGAGAGTACATTTTTCTGCCTCGCAGACCATACATGAGAACCAATAGCACAATGGGCGGCTTCGAGTTGGTGATCTAGAGCGGTGCCTGGGGACCCGCCTCCAACTCAAGGATTGAGGTGAGCATGGGAGAGCTGCCTGAGCAA
>BDCZ01000549.1:20774-39207 GCA_001662365.1 Chlamydomonas applanata
CCAATTTCCACATCAAACGAAGCAAGAGCATGTGGCTGTACCGTGTCAACAGGCTCATTGCACAAAGTAATTGAACATGGCATAAAAAGAGGTGAAACAACGGTTGTGTTCTCATCACAACAGAAATGATGCTGTACTGGCCGTGTAGATGATCTAAACTTAAGTAAGTATTTATGTGGGAAGGGATTCTATTGTACCGCACACATTTAGCGGGCAGTGTTACACTATTGAAGTGTCCTTTACACCCTGCCGCTGGTGTGTATGGCAACCTGTTGCTGTGTGGCAGGGCCCATGCGAAAAGCGCCGCAAGGCACTCAGATACATGACTTGCAGCCACGTTACAAACGAGGGCTAAAACGGGCTAGAATAAAAAGACGCACAGGACAGGGTGTGATGCACTGTGATGACAATCTTTCAGTGTTACAGCATGGGTTGGTTGAGGCTTGCTGTGATCACCTCTAGAGTTTCATAAGGTCGCCAGTATGGGGTTGTGGCAGCAGATAGGCCAGCACATTTCAGGACCGGGCGGCAAGCCAACGGGAGATCTACATGCATCCTAACCTGCAGGGCAAGCTGCGTGCGGAGCACACTGCGGCCTAGGTACTTGCAGCTGGAGCTAATTGGTGGCTAATTGCCTCGCAGGCTTTGGACCAGGTGATGCAGGCCTGGATGAAGATGTGGGGGATGCCCTTGCAGAGCTATGCCACAGTGGGGTGGCTGTGCGCAATGTAAGAGGAATTCAGACGTGGGGGGCACATTGGATGGCTGTACTGTTTGGCAGCACCCAAGACATGCATATGATGCCACCACCAAGTGAGTGTTAAAATGTGGGCCAATGTGCATACTGTGGGGTTGGGGTGGGGGATGCAGTGGAGGTTCTTCATGTAGGCAGAGGGAGGGGAGCAAGGATCTGCCCTGTGGGGAGGTGGAACTAGGATCAGGATCAGGGGCAATGGAAGAGGAACGCACTGCAGTCAACTGCACAGCACGCAGAAAACGTAGCAACGCAAGAACTCATCAGCAGCTGTCCAAGCGGGCCACGCACAGCGCCCAATCCTAAAAAATCCTAGGGTGTCATGGCGGGGCCACTCCATATGTGAGGACTGACGGGGCGACACCCAGGTCTGGGACAGTGGCATGTGTCATGCTCAGCACAGGTGGCGAACCTCGCACAGGCCGCACAATGCACAGTGCACAGAAGAAACCGGGCATACCAACCGGCAGCGTCCGTTCCCCGCCCGACAGGGCGCTATGGAGGCGGGCGTCAACCGCGCCATCAGGCAGCGCGCCTGCAGCACCATGGCGCTTAACAGTGAGGCAGTCTGGGGCGCTTCCTAGCAACAGTCCAAAACACACTGCGTGGTTTTACAGCTGTGTGAACCAATGCCAGAAAATCACCACACGTTTGCTTGCACATTGACTGCAGAGCGTCAGCACGCAGCACATGGTTTGCACAGAGAATTATCAAAAAAATTGAAGTTCTTGACAGAAGTTGACAGAAAGATGGCCGCGTGAGCCCAGGTGTTGTGGTCGTCATTCGCTGCTTATGTGTGCTTCCTGACCTTATTTTGAAAATGCGTATCGTCTTCTCCTTCATCATCGTTCTTGCTCCAGTTTTGCTCATTATCCGCTTTGTGTCGTGAAATTTACAGTCCCAATCGCATTGAATATCATAATGTATTAAATATTATGATGATGAAGTTCTGAAGGAAATAATGGTGAAGGGATTTCGGCATTCCATAACACGTCCTACAGTTGCAGCTGTGCCAACAACGTTGGCACTCCATTGTCGTTGATCGCACCACGACGCACTCTGTTCCTACTGCAGTGGCTACATCAAATGCTACATCGAGACTATTGTGCATGGGCGGGATTTATTTTGCTGAAATCGTTGCTCGTTACCTAACACTGGCATCATGGCTCGTACTGGTGAACAGTGCTGGTTTGTTTCAACTGTTGGGCAGGTGGGGATCATGTTGGGCCATGTTCTTCTGGATGTCGCTGCCGCAATCGTTCTTACGCATGCTGGTACATTGTGGTGGAGATGTGATTGTTCATGTTCTGTTCAGATTCTGTAATGCAAGCAGCAGCACTGTGTACAAGTTCTTTGTATTGTGCAATCATACAGCATACGCTGACCTGTTCGTGGCGACAATTTACAAAGTAGAACTGGTGTGGTCATGGTGGATCCGGCCCATAGTTTGCAAGTTGTTGACATCAGATGTTGCGCTGGCGTTGGTTTACGGCGATCAGGACCTGATAATGCCTGTTCACCTTGCTGACATGTCCATTGACGTGTGTGATGCACCCGTGCCCTTGTACATTGTGAATGGTGTTGGGCACTCCCTCAGTCTGAAGATCCCAAGTCATTTTGTGTGGCTTTCAAATGCTGTCCATCACGCCTGCCAACCGGGCATCAAGCAGCAGCTGTCGCCAGGAAACTGCAGGAGGTTGGATTCATTGATCAGTTCACATCTAGTTACAGACGTGACTGAGGCCATTTTCAAGCAGCAGTATGGCTACTTGCATGGTATCGCTGCTGACAGCATGGTGCAAGCGCGCCGCACAGTGATGAATATCAAACACGGCTGTGTGCAATGAAATGAGTCCCCCACCATTAAATATCACTCGTCACCAAACACCAAGTACATAGAGCATTGCAGGGTTGTTGTTGTTGTTGTTACATTAGCCTTCAGCGCCAGTCAAGGCCTGCTCGGCATGCAAGGCATGGTCTGCCTCGCCTTGTTCATCTTCGTAGTACCTGCCAACAGTTGAAATACATTGGCTGATGAATTTAGCCAGCCTCTTATTCATGCCGCACGACATGAAAGCTTCCAGGTTCCCAGGCTCAATCCCTTCCAGTAGCAAAGCAAACTTACGTCTAGCATCGGCAATAGCAGCACAATCAGATACCATGTGTATTTCATCGTCTAGCTCAGTCTCAAAGCCCCACCGTTCACACCTCATGCACGTACGTCCAGCCCTGGGGGTACCATTCCACCTGCCCCGTTCAACCATTAGGTTATGGCCACTCAATCTAAAACGAGCCATGCTGCGAACCTCTTCCTCCCTTAGAGTCATGCCAGCTCTCAGATAGTCAGGTAGTTGCCACCATGTGCCCATATCATGTTGTTTAAAGTATGCATTACATGTGCATAGCTTAGTGGCCTCCCTTTCCTGTGCAAGCCTGGGATCACTGTTTGCCTCATTCAGCTGTGCCTTATACCACTCTTGCCACCTTCCCGTGAGAACCCCAATCTCAAGCTTGCTGTGCGCTGATGCCGCTTGCGCTGCCCCTTCCCATTGAAACTCTCTGAGTGCTGTTTTGAGTTCTCCCGACCAGCACTTGGGCTGGGTGGCGCTCAGTTGGAGGTCTGCATGGACCACCGAGGCAAAAAGGGGGTTGTCAGTTGCAACCAACTTGTTCCAGAACCTGGTGACACAGCGAAACCAGTAAAAAGAGAAAGGAAGTTGGCATGTCTCGCATAGAACGGCTCTGGTGTTAGTTGTCCTTTTGGCCTGTAGCACGTGTTTTAAAAAACGCATGTGCCTGATGTGTACACTCGACTTGAAAAGACAGCGTGGTCGAATAAAGTGGGTGCCCCAAACTTGGCTTGCATACATGCCATACGAATGAGCATATGTCTGGAACAACCAAAGTACAGCATGTGGCATGTGCCTTGCGCCCAACGACTTGGCTGTGGAGAGGCAGCCGCGAACGGCTCCCATCATGGGACCTGCCCACTGCTGAGCCGCATGTGACATGTTGCAGGTGCTGTTGAAAACCATATCCAGAGATAGAGCATTGCAGGGTTGTGCCATACGGCGTGTCTTATGTGTGCCATGCGTATGCCGAGAGGGTGAGACGTCTCTATGAGAAGCACGAATCTCTGCGAGTCTGCCGTAGGTGCCGTCGCATTGCTAACAACTATACCGTTATCTGAAACGCTGGCCAACTTGTTGAGTTGTGCCGATCAAACCTTCATACCCTCAAGTCAACATGGTCATAATTTAGCCAACAGCTAACATCTGGCCGATGCAGCCCATTTAGCTGCTGGCAAGGCACATTACTGGCATGCAGCATGCGTGCCAGCACCCCATGCGCCCCATATGAGCGGCGACGGCATACAGTGGCAAACAGTCGCAGCACCCTATGGCCGTATGCCCGTATGTGTATCCGTACGATACGGCACAACCCTGCAGCATTAGCAGCACGTAGTGTGCTGTCTCTTGAATGCTGCGCCTCCCAGCGGGGCCGTGGGTCATGAAATTCCATTAGTGAAGGTGCCTTGGACGTGGTCAACCTGGCCTGGGGCCAACGCGCAGAAGTCCAAGCGATGAAAGCTACAGGTGGAGTGAAACAAAGCTGCTAAGATGACCGCTGTCCGGCTGACCAAAGCAGTCATCTCATGGAATGGAAGGTAATGCTGGGTTGCGGCAAGCGCTGGCTATCTATCTAGATAGGCAGCGAGCGCTGGCTATCTATCTAGATAGGCGGCGAGTGCTGGCTACCTAGATGGATGCTTGTGGCAGCATCAGCTGCTCCAGGTGCTGCTGCACAGGTTGTTACAGACCATCATTCTACAAACATACACAGGCCAGCCGCCAAACAGCGCAGGTAGGAGCACGTGTGTGACAAGCACTAGCATGGCCCCCCCTGCGCACTGGAAGTAGATGGCGCCTTTCTTCTGCCCAACACGCGATACAGTGCTACCAGATTAGATCACCACGCTTTGCATGCGCTGGCGCCGACGACCTCCCCTTACTGTGGGGCACATCGCCAAACAACACGCAGCGCCGATTGGCAACTTGCAAGTTGGAACCGTATTCATGCCTTGACCTACCCACACTCCCTATCCGCACAGCTGCATGAAGTGGGTCACAGATCAAGGGCTCGACTGCGATAGGTGCCGATGGGGGAGCAACCACTGCTCACACTACTTAGGGGCCAACAACACGCACCATGCCGCAGCTGCGGACGATTCCATCCACCCACTGAAGCTGCACATGCGTGCTGGGCCAGGTAGGTGTGCGTGGGCGAGGCTCAGGTACCAAAGCGGAGGGGGTGGGTGGGAGGCAGGGTGCAGCCGCTGCCAATGCACGGAGTCGTGCCCAGATCCACTGCTTACACAGTGGCCGGCTAGCCTGCTGTCAGTGCGAGCGAGGCAGCAAACTGGGCACGACGGGGACTGGTGAGGGGAGGAGACCCCATAGTGGCGAGGCCAGTTGCAAGCAAGCCTGCCACGCACAGGTGGCCCCCAATGCTGTGTGGAGCGGACATGGACAATCAAGCGCCGCATCGACAGGCAGCATGGGAAGGCCTCGGCGGTAAGGAAAAAAAGGTGCGGTGGGGACCCAACAACACATATCAATCAAACACGGACGGCGCCGCACACGCACTGTACGCGCACGCATCCTATGCACACACAAAGCCTCTTCAAGTCCGTCCGACGTGCTTCATTCACAATGCTATACTCGTGCACAGTGCACACACAGCCGCAAGCCAGCACAGATCGTGAAAGAACCGTATCCATGCTCGTGTCCAGAGCACACCCTGCGGCAGGATCCATCCAGCTTCCACGCCAGCCTGGCACGCCATGCATTGCCACTTGCACATTTAAACGCAGCCACGGTTCCATCAAGGCTGCCTATACGTAACTCCGCCAGCAGTATGCCTCAAAATGTACAAGTGCAGGTGCCGCATGCACACCGCACATCGACATATGGCCGTGCGTGCTTACGCACGTGCTCAAGCTCAAGCCATGCTAGTCACGCTGGCATGCTTTCAAGTGCGAGGAGTGCTACCAAAGAGAACTTGACAGTGCTCATGCTACCCTACCTGTCTGCTACTGCCCAACAGCAGCACGCCCGCCCATCCACTGAAACAACGCACGTTCAGCATGCGCTCAGTGTGGGTGGGGCTGCCGCCGCAGGCATCCGCTCACAATTCATCTTTTTGTAATTTTGCATTCCATTCATTCGAGGATCATGCTGACCCGGAAATCATTCCAAGGATGTGGAAGCCGGGATTCCATCCACAGGTGCGCATTAGCACGCTCGCACGTGTGCTGGCACACGTGCGTGGCGCCACGCGCGCGCGCAAGGGAACCCCCAAAACCACGTGCACGCGCTCTACTTGAAGCGGCGTGCGCGCAGGGAGCTGCTGTGGGCCTCCCCGGCCGCTGGGGCCACGCCCGTGGTCTTCGCCGACACGGAGCCGTGGCGGGAGTTGGGGCGCGGCTCAAACGCCACGGAGAGGTCGAAGCCGTCGGCGAGGCCCACGTGGGCGGTGGCAGGGCTGCCGGCACCGGCCCCGGCCAGTGCACGGCGGCGGGACGCGGGGTTGCCTGTCCACGTGTAGTAGGGGCACGTGGCGGTGGTGAGGTTGTCCTTGCACTCGCAGTTGTTGGTGGAGGACAAGGAGGCGCCGTAGTAGGTGCACCTGGGGGTGTGGGGGCGGGGTGGGGGGCGAGGGGGCAGTTGGGGAAGTGATATGACGAGCGGGTGTGCATGTGTGTGTGTGTGTGTGTGTGTGTGTGTGTGTGTGTGTGTGTGTGTGTGTTACATCGTACGCCCATCATGGCGCATAGATGCCTGCCGCGAGACAGGATAACCCACATGTGTGAGGAGGGAGCTGAAGGTGCGGGGGTGGGTGGAGAAGGCGGAATGTTTTATGGGTGGAGAACTCCAGGGGAGAACGCGGAATGTTTATGAAGTCAGTGTGCACCCGCGTGTGTGTGGGTGGAAGGAGCGGCTGCGCATACATGTGCACATGAGCGGAGTGCATATGACTACAAACGACCGAATGTAAGAAGAACATAACTGAATATAAGCAAAGACAGGCACCCACCACTCCTCCAGCGCGTCCTTGATGGGCTCACCACCCACGGAGGAGCTGAGCGTGTACGTCTTGGTCTTGCACTGCGCGCCGCACGCCAATCACACCCAGCCACAGAGTCACAGTGTGGCATCACAAACGTGAACGCAAATATGACATAGGGTTGATGCCGGTGATGGGACCTCTCTGGTCATCCGTGAGTGGCTGCGTCATGTGCACGCATGCCGCAGATGGATCCAGCTACTACTGCTGTCATCTTGATGCATGTGAGGACTGCTCATCGTATGTGTGCAAATATGGTCGGATGTGGTCAGGCATGGTCAGGTGATCATGCATGTGATGTGCACAGGCGGCTGGATAGATATATGCTATGTATAGATATGTGCTGGATAGATATATATGTCCAGCCGCTCACCGTAAGCGTGTAGGTCTGGGATGACACGCCCCATGTGCTGACGGACTTGGGCATGTAGGTGGTGGAGTAGCAGCCGACCTTGCGCCACCACGCTGCTGCGTCCAGGATGACCTGCGGTGAGCAGCCGATGCATGACATAAATAGTTCATAGTACCATGATCTAATCGTTCGTAGCTACTATGGTATAGATCAATACGGTATAATATAATGATGTCGAACATGTACATATGAATTTGGTGAATGTACATGGGGTGTATGCAGTCAAATGGTCCTGCTGCTGCTGCGCTGCACTTGCATGTATGTATGGGCTCTGGTGGGGCCGCTGTGTGACCGCCTGGTGCGGCCGCAAGGTCGTGCGCGTAGCCCATCTACCTATCTAGCTATCTAGCTATCTACCCACCTATCTACCTGTATATCTACTTATATATCTACCTATATATCTACCTATCTGTCTACCTATAAAACTACCTATCTACCTATCTATCCACCCAGCTGTCTATCCACCCCCACGATACTCCTCTGCACGCACATTGTCGATGTCCAGGTACACGCCATTGGTCGTCGGGCTGATCTCGGCATCGCTTGGGGTCGCCAAGTAGCCGGACGGCTGCCAGCCGCCGAGCGTGTTGTATCCCATGGAGCGCCACGTCTCGGGCACATTGCCGCGGTAGGCACGGCCCAACGCGGCCGCCACCAGTTGCTTCCCCATGATCAGGCACACGTTGCCACCGGCATTGGTGGACAGGATGTACGCGGCCTGCTGGCGGGTGATGAGCGTGCCAGAGGCGTCCGACACGATCGCCTCACTGCAGGTGGAGCCCGTGTAGCCATTGGCCGCCGGGCTGAGGCCGCTGCCCGAGCCGGTGCAGCCCTTGCCGTCCCACCAGATGCTGCGGCCGTTGGGGTTGCCCCAGAAGCCCTGGGAGCAGGGGGGGATCACACGTGTGATGGTTTCTTCACACATGATGATCAGCCACAGCACGCGTAGAGCACATCAAGCAAACACAAGTATGCAGCCCCTCATTATATCACAAGAGCGTACTATTGCGATCTGATTTTCAACCTTTGATGCCAACTTTGCATTGCGAGATGCATGGCATGCCACACCTGGGAGCAAGGGGTGCTGAAGGTGGCGGTGTACGTTGCGGTCGCTGTGTCTGTCAGCACGTCCGTGCAGCCAGCGGACCAGGTGTACGTGGCACTGATGGTGACGGTGGAGGATCCACCGGTGACAGATGAGGGGAAGGACCGAGAGAAGGTGTAGGGGCCGATGGTGCCGACCGCAATGGAGGTGGGCACACCTGGAGGCAGGGGTACGAGGCAGCAGGTGCACCTTATGTGGTGTGAGGGATATGGAGTATACGAGAGATTTAGTGATGACAGGTGTATGGTGTGAGAGGTATGAGATATGAGATGCCGTGGGATGAGGGATGAGGGATGTGCACACACGGGTGTGGTGCCCGCATGCATGAGCGGTACCCATGTACTGGTTACATACAGGTCCAGGCGTGCATGGATACACAGCGGCTGCAGCTTGTAAGTAAGTAGTCTACGCCTGAATCAGGCGTGTATTAAGGGAAGGGTACCCCTGCAGCGTGTCTTTTTTACCGCCCGAACCAGTCATGCGTGTCAGTTAGGACGGATGGCAGTTGGCTGGTGGTTGGGCTTGCCCTCACTGCTGCACCCATACATGTTACGGCCCTCCAGAGCGCATGCATGGCACGCACCAGAAACCGTGATGGCGGGGGTGCCAGGGTCTGGAGTCACGGTCACACTTGTGGTCACGGACGTGAGGGTCGCGCCGGCCGAGTTGATGATCGTCAGGTAGCCAAACAGCGGGGTCTCTGGGTTCGTGATCACCTGGGACACTTGGGCTGAGGCTGCACTGGTGCCCAGCTTCTGCGCGGCGTGCAAAGATGTCAGAGGAGTATTAGTACTTTGGTTGATACGCGTATACATGGTGGACCTGCAACAACTGGAACAGCTTGCTTGCCAACATGCTACTTAACACCCAGCATGTTAGCAGCGTGCGTAATTGTAAGGTTGTGTAAGGGTATGGGGCCGGCCACGCGTGGGAGCACACAGCTCTTTTAGGGTTGCCTTGCTATGAAGCACCGCAGGGCACCACAGGGCTGTGGGCTGGGCCTGCTAGGCATGGGCGGGGTAAAAATGATGATTGTGTGTCTGGCTGGACATACCTGCACACAGCATGCTTGCATGGCTTTATTTGCAAAGTGGCACCATCAGCTCGTGCGTGAGCTAGAATCGTCAAATATGATGATGGGACACCATCAATGTCGAGGACGAATCGGATTTTATTGGTTCAGGCCAGGAGGTCAAGTCAAGTCAAGTTCAGATCAAACAGGAGGGCTCAGGTCAGGTGGCCTCGGATGACGAGCTGGCAACGAATAATGAAGAGGCAGCGGAGGGAGGGGGTTTCGAGGTGGGGTTTGGGGGTGGGGGCCGGGGGATCTCACCAGCTGTCATTGAAAACTATACATTACACAGTATATATAGACTGCTAATGTGTGGTGGCTATGTTGTCTGCTGTATTGTGTAATGTACAGTAATGATAACAGGAGCACATAGGCTCTAAGTAGTTGCAGCCCGCACGTACCAGGGACGAGTCCAGCTTGCCAGTGGCGGTCACGGCGTTGAAGGTGGTGGTGGTGTTGGCGCGGCAAGCCGTGGTGCACGCAGACGAGGGCATCAGTACCACCCCTGATGGCACCACACGTGTGCCCGCCACCTCCACGTAGTATGCGTTGGCACCTGCGATTCACCGTTTTGTCACATAGCGTTGGTTTACTCTGTTATTAATAATAATATAATAACAAGGTGTGCCACAGATGGTGTTATTGTATTATTTACTCTGTTGTTAGATAGCTCGATATTCAAATCATACTCCCAATGGACCCTGCTCCCAACCGCATGCAGCCGAGCGATCGACGAAGCGTGCACACCAGCGGGTGCAGACTTGCATGAGTGGACGTGCGTGCTCATCAGACCCGCATGCAACACTTCACGGCAGGCAGGTCACAGCTACCAAGTATAGCCCCTTGGGGCGAAAAGGGAGATTTGGCCATGTTATTTCAGGATTGGGTACTGTATATATGGGACACCCAAGGGGAGCGGGTGTTACACCAAGCCACTTCACAGAGTCAGGCAGGCTAGCTAGCTAGGGCCACGGGCAGCAGGGCTCACCGGACACAAGGTTTGAGTTGCTAATTGTGACGGTGCCTGTCCAGGTTGCACCAGCTGCCAGGGTGCCAATGGCGGCACTGCCGACGGTGCTGCTCCCGCGCTTGACGGTCACTGTGGTGCCTGACAGCGCCAGCTGCCCATCGTTGTCCACCACAACATTGAGGACCGCGGTGGTGGTAGGCAGCAGGAAGCGGCTGGGGCACGCAGGGGTCGCCGTCACCATGAGGTTGCACGCGCCGTTGAAGACCGTGCCGTTGGTGGTGACGTTGCCGCTGGTGTAGTCGCACAGTGTGCTCGCGTTGTACTTATAGGTGGTGCTCCATGTCTTCTTGCCTGCATGGCGGAAGGTGGTGGGTGCCAGCCCTATCGTTAAGAAGCAAGGCGTCAAGCATCAGCAGCTGAAGGGCCAAGTGGAAACAAAGCCGACCCGTGAGGCAGGTACAGCAAGCAGGTAGCCATCAGTAGTGGCATGCGGCAGAACACAACCGGTGAGGCATGCACATGCCCGCACCCGCATCAAAGGAGGCTAGTGACTACGAAATATCAGGTACTGACCAGTGGCTAGGTACTGCCATGACTAGGCCAGTGACTACAGGACTAACAGGTAGGCAAGGAGATCAGGGATGCTCGCATGCCAGGCAGGCATGCACAGCAGGGGAGCTGGCCCATGGTGCCGCTGGATGGTGTGTCCACTTACAACCGTAGCTGGTGCTGTCCCAGCTGCCCGTCGTCCACTTCTGGTTACGGGTGTCGCTGTAGTCGGTGTTGGGCGCTAGCGAGCCCCAGCCCTGCAGAGCATGCGCAGTGGATGCTGGGTGAATGCGAAAAACTTTAGGGATTTTATATGGTTCGAAACATCGTTTTTATATGGTTCGAAACACACCCCTCTTGCGGCAATGGATTCACAAGGCATCATCATGCATGTGATGGCATCATGTGTGTATGTGTGTGATGGCGACACCCAGCTGCGCAGCTGGTTGGTCGTACAGCAGGAAAGCAGCTCAAGCAGTGCATGCAGAAAGGGGACCGCTCGCTGTATGCTCCAAACACTTACGTCAACGTTGACCGTCCTGCTGTATGAGTTCTTGAACCATTGGCCGAACTGCAGGCACGTAGCAGGCAGCACTGACAATGTCAGCTGGCAGGGACGGATCGGGATCAGGCTCCACGCAGGTAACCTCGATGCATGTTGCCAAGGTTTCTGTGGGGGCAACATCCCCATGTGCATTCACAGCATCAGCGTGTATCTGCGGTCCCAGAGCTCATGTACAGGATAAAGGTACAAGGTTCAGAGGGCCGTGGCCACTGACCTCATACGCGCCATCCACATAGGGTTTAGGGTTTATATAGGATAAAGGTATATATAGGGTTTATATAGGATAAAGGTACAAGGTTCCGTGAGGGCCATTGTCACTGACCTCATACGCGCCATCCACATAGTACGTGCAGTTCTTGTACACTGGCTGTGTCTCGGTGCCGCACTTGAGCGCTGACAGCACATCCACATCACCCTTGCTGATATCTGGCACGGCCGTGTAGGTGGCGTTCACATCCCCGCTGTCCACACACGTCGTACTGCCGCCCAGCAGCACTACACCAGTGCCTGACAGCTGGCGGGTGCCCTGTGCGCGCACACGCAACACGGCCAGCAGCGCAAGTCAAGCTCATGACCATGACCATGGCCGGTTTTCCTTGGCCGCATTCGCTGTTCCAGTGTGCGTTGCGCCTCAGCCTGCGTAACCATAACCATAACCATGCATCGTCATGGTGCAGCTGCTAGGTAGGGCTGGTCCACTCAACTCCCTGCACATGCCCCAACACACAAGCAATGAGAACGCATGCAAAGGCACGCTGAGCCCGCGACAGAGACGAGGCCGGCTGGCGTGGACTGATGGGTGGATCTGCACGCGCACCGTGACACAGACGGTGAAGAAGGTGGCGTTGAGTGTGGCCACCGCTGACACAGCGGGCGTGATGGTTGTCGTAGAGCCGGCATTCAGCGTCAGGCTGGATGCCACCAGCTTACCGGTGCAGCCACCGCCGGACGTGTAGCCTGTGAGACCAGCGCCTGCGTATGTGGGGGTTGTGGGTAGGGCAAGGTTGGGCGGGGTTGTGCAGTGAGACTGGGCACGGCAGCTGGAAGATTAGAGGCAACTGTATCTGGGCAGCAGCTCCGTACGGCTGCGCCATGGCCGGGTAATAATTTGCACCTGATGCACGCTGAAGAGGATATGCCACCCAGCACGCACACGGCCCGCATATGCATAAACAGGTTACGGCAATCCATGCAGGCATGGTGCCCATGCAGAGCACGCACACACCCCTGCATATGCTCGTACATACCCCAAGCATATGCCACCTCCTCATAGCACCTCCTCATCAACCTCCACACAGCTTCCACGGGTTCAAATGCCCGTCGCAGCTGCCCAAACTAACCTACCCATATAGTGCACACCACGTCTCGCACACAGAGCGTGAAACTGAGCAACCATCAACCGTGTGACCCCAATACAATTGTGACATATGATAGCAGCAACTGACACTGGCAATGCAGTGCACGTACCACTGATGTACACGCTGGCGCTGCCCAGTTTGTCACCATCATTCCTCAGAGAAATGACAACCGTGATGCCGTGGCCCACAATGGGGTTCAGGCAGCTGATCTGCGTGTGTGTGAGGATCCAGGCATCAGAGAATTACAGGGGGTCATGGAATGGTCCAGTCTCCACCGGAAGTGATCTGGGAAGATGCCCCGCAGGGCCGCTCCGGCCCGGTCTTATGCTGAAATCGCCGATCCTCACCCTCGTCCAGCCCGCTTTGCCCGGATTGGGGTCGGTGAGTGGCACCACATTTTTCGGCGACCATCGCAAATGGCCCGGGGCCCACGGGCTGTAATTCCATGCCAGGCATCAGGTTACTGGATTACGCTTGTTTGGTGGCCACACATGCACATGCCAACACATTCCACCCATACAGTGCATGTATAAATATGCCATCCTTCCAATGCCAAAGGTGGCGCCCAAGACTAGCAAAGCATCACAAGGCTAGGCTGCCTTCAACGTTGAGGCACTCACCGATGCATTGGGCGTGATTGCGCACGTTGACTTGTACACTGTGCCTGTGCCGGTGTAGTCAGAGGACACAGAACCGCAAGACGTGCTCTTGGACGCCGTGCCAGAGATGGACAGTGTGTAGGAGGTGCCGGTGAAGGACGCAGGTTTGGTGGTGTCCTTGGCGCCTGAAGCGTTGGACAGGCCGGTGACAGGGTCGGGCGTGTACGTGGGGGCGGTGACAGACAGCGCTTCGGCGGAGGAGGTAGCCAAGGTGAAGCCGGCGGTGAAGGACGCCACGGAGCTGTCAATGTACACGGTGGTGGTGGCGCTAGGCGTTTTGCGTGTGCCTCCCACTACAACAAACGGTGCGGCAGTGACGGCGGTGGTGGACGAAACACTGGTGTATGTGGCCTGGTTGGTGGCCGTGCCCGCGCACGTGCTACTCGCGCAGCCCAGCAGCACAGCGCCAACGCCTGGCAGGTTGCGGCTGCCCGTGATGCACACGGTGAAGCTGTTGGTGCCGCTCACAGAGGTCGCCGACACTGACGCCACGTTAGGATTGGCACCAGGCGCTAGGGTCAAGCCGGTCGCGAGTTTCACGCCCGTGCAGGCGCCGTCAGTGACCACGGAACCCGTGAGACCCGGGCCGGACAGGTACACGGACGCGCCATTGACCTGGTCGCCGGTGTTGGTCACGGACACGCTCACGTAAACAGACTTGCCCAGAACAGGGGCTGTGCAGTTGGTGGTGGCGGTGGGAACCAACGCGCAAGTAGACTGGTAGACCGTGCCCGTGCCGGAGTACTCTGATGACAACAAGCCGCAAGATGTGCTCTTGGATGCCGTGCCGGCGATGGACAGTGTGTAGGCATCGTCGATGAACGACACGGTTTTGCTGGTATCCTTGGTGCCAGACTTGGACAGGCCGGTGACAGGGTTGGGCGTGTACGTGGGGGCAGTGACAGACAGCGCCTCTGTAGAGGTGGTGGCCAAGGTGAAGCCGGCGGTGAAGGACGCCACGGAGCTGTCAATGTACACAGTGGTGGTGGCGCTAGGCGTTTTGAGTGTGCCTCCCACAACAACAAACGGTGTAGCAGTGACGGCGGTGGTGGAAGACACACTGGTGTATGTGGCCTGGTTGGTGGCCGTGCCCGCGCATGTAGTATCGCCGCCCAACAATACAGCGCCAACGCCTGGCAGGTTGCGGCTGCCCGTGATGCACACGCTGAAGCTGTTTGTGCCGCTCACGGCAGTGGCTAACACCGATGCCACGTTAGGGTTGGCACCGGACGCCAATGTCAAGCCGGACGCAACCATGACACCCGTGCAAGCGCCGTCAGTGACCACGGAACCCGTGAGGCCCGGGCCTGACAGGTACACGGAGGCGCCGTTGACTTGGTCACCTGTGTTGGTCACGGACACGCTCACATACAGAGACTGGCCCATGATGGGCGCCGTGCAGTTGGTGGTGGCGGTGGGAGCTAGCGCGCACGTTGACTTGTAGACCGTGCCCGTGCCGGTGTAGTCGGAGGACACAGAACCGCAAGACGTGCTCTTGGACGCCGTGCCAGAGATGGACAGTGTGTAGGAGGTGCTAGTGAAGGACGCAGGTTTGGTGGTGTCCTTGGCGCCTGAAGCGCTGGACAGGCCGGTGACAGGGTTTGGCGTGTACGTGGGGGCGGTGACAGACAGCGCCTCGGCGGAGGTGGTGGCCAAGGTGAAGCCGGCGGTGAAGGACGCCACGGAGCTGTCAATGTACACGGTGGTGGTGGCGCTGGGCGTCTGGCGGTTGGCGCCCACCACGACAAATGGTGTGGCGGTGACGGCGGTGTTGGATGGCACACTGGTGTATGTGGCCTGGTTGGTGGCTGTGCCCGCGCACGTGGTGCTGCCGCCCAACAATACAGCGCCAACGCCTGGCAGGTTGCGGTTGCCAGTGATGCACACGCTGAAGCTGTTCGTGCCGTCAACAACCGTTGCCAACGTGGACGCTACATTGTTATTGGCACCGGACGCCAATGTCAGGCCGGACGCAACCATGACGCCCGTGCAGGCGCCGGCAGTGACCACGGAACCCGTAAGACCCGGGCCTGACAGGTACACGGAGGCGCCATTGACCTGGTCGCCGGTGTTGGTCACGGACACGCTCACATACAGAGACTGGCCCATGATGGGCGCCGTGCAGTTGGTGGTGGCGGTGGGAGCTAGCGCGCACGTTGACTTGTAGAGTGTGGCAATGCCCGTGTAGTTGGATGTGACTGAGCCACATGACGTTTTGGTCGCCACACCAGAAATGACCATCGTATAGCTTGGGCCCTCAAAGGTTGCAACCTTGGTGGTGTCTTGTGGGCCGGACACATTAGACAACCCAGTGACAGGGTTTGGGGTGAAGCCATCAGCGGTGGCTGTCAAGGGCTCAACGGAGGTGGTGGCCAAGGAGAAGCCGGCTGTGAAGGAGGAGACCGAGCTATCAATGTACACGGTGGACGTGTTGCTGACAGCTTGGCGACTGCCACCCACCACAACAAATGGCTCAGCCGTAACGGTGGTAATTGAGGGTATGCTGGTGTATGCGGCCTGGTTGGTGGCCGTGCCCGCGCACGTGGTGCTGCCGCCCAGCAGCACAGCGCCAGCGCCTGGCAGGTTGCGGCTGCCTGTGATGCACACGGTGAAGCTGTTGGTGCCCTCAGCCACGGTCGCCAGCGTGGACGCCACGTTGTCATTGGCACCGGGCGCCAACGTCAGGCCGGACGCAACCATGACGCCCGTGCAGGCGCCGGCAGTGACCACTGCACCAGGGAGGCCTGGGCCCGACAAGTAAACAGCCGCGCCGTCAACTTGGTCACCGGTGTTGGTCACTGACACAGTCACATACAGGGCCTGGCCCATGATGGGCGCTGTGCAGTTGGTGGTGGCGGTGGGCGCCAATGCGCACGTTGACTTGTACACCGCGGCTGTGGCAGAGAAAGGCGATGAGGCAGAGTCGCACAGCACGTCCTTTGTGACAAGCCCACTGATGTCGAACTCAAGCGAGCTGCCTGATAGCACCGCAACCTTGGAGGTATCCTTGGGGCCGTTGCTTGCAGTCAGGCCGGTGACAGGGCTGGGCGTGTAGCCGGGTGCGGTGACGGTGAGGGCCTCAACAGAGGTGGTAGTGAGGGAGTAGCCGACAACAATGTTGTTGGCCTTGGTTGAGTCCACATACACAATCTGGGTGCCCGGTGTGCCACGCTCGCCGTTGATGTCCACAAACTGAGCAGCAATGAGGAAGGAATCAAGCAAGCACGTGATGAGCTGAATACGAGATGCGCACAACAATGAGGGCATTCCCACTGTCCAAAGAATGCTTAACTTCCAAGCCCTTGAAACATAAACCAATTAATTTGAGTGACATGGGGACATATGTACGTGGCAGATGGATCCAGCAGCAATCCAAAAGCGCTCTCACCGGTGTGGCAGTAACCGTGGTTGGCGTGGGAGCAGGCACTGCTGTGTAGGTGATGGGCGCCGTGGGTCCGTATGTGCACTGCTGGGCGGCTGCGCCCGCAGGCAACAGCGTAGCACCTGCCAAATCACGGCTGGCCGTGACCTTGACTGTGACATCGCCGCCGTTGGTAGACGCCGCCATGCTCAGGTTGTAGGGCAAGCTGCCGCCAGGGCCGACGCTGCCATAGTTCTGGCTGGCCACTGCGGTGGCGCCCTCGTACACCGTGACGGTCACGCCGGACAGGCCGAGCACGGGGTTGGTGTTGGTGAAGGTGCCGGACACATAGAACGTGTGGCCGCTGATAAAGACGAGGCTCGCCTCCGCACATGACAACTGCGGAGACGGATGATGAACAAACTCATCGCATGATGAAATGCAAACAATGATGAAATGTATGATGAATCGCATGTATGTTGAAATGTAAACAATGATGAAATGTTGAGAAACTTATCTCAACATGAAATGTATGATGAATCGCATGTGTGATGAAATGTATGATGAATCGCATGTGTGATGGAATGCAAACAACAGGCAGCTTGGGGTGGACTGCCGTTTATGATGACATACAGGCCCTTGATGCACCGTGTGCGTGCGTGGGGGCCCTTGGTATCCTTATGAAGAACGAACAATGGCAAGTTGAGCTGAATCAAGGTCTGGAAGATGGTCAACATCTGTGTTGACGTGCTAGTTGTAAGTTCAGGCTGCATATGCAGCCAGGCGGTGGCAGTGGTCAGTCAGGGCTCAATAATGGTTGTAATGCATGCTGTGACAATCAAGTGTACAGAGCTGTTTGCTCTGGCGTTCCACGCACCGCAGCATTGACGGTGCCGCGGCAGTTGCCGTCCTTGACACTGGCGCCGTCCGAGTAGGTGCCGCCTCGAGGGGTGGAGCAGGAGGGCGCCTTGGAGTAGGAACCTGCATGGGGCAATGAAAAACACCACGAATGATACGAAGGCAACCATATGGCGCTGTCATGGGCATGGCTACGCTGCTGACCACTTCAAAGTAAGCTGCATGGTCATAGTCAACGACAGCTGCGTACATACAGGGCCATAGTCAAGCGACAGGGCGCTGTCATGGCGATGGATACGCTGCTGACCACAGCACAGCATACAAGTTAGCCACCCAGATTGTCATCACCGACCGCTGCATGCAAACCCCATATGTGCATGTATGCGACAAATGCCATCCTTTGCATACGCTGGCATACGCTGGCATGCGCTGCAGCCCATTGAATGATGGCTGGCGAGCACATTACTGCATGCGCTATTGACCTACCATGCCGCTCCCAGCTGATCACACCACTGGAAGGCCAATCGTTGGGACCAATGGACGCGAACTCTGGCTGCGCATCAGAAGAGCAGATACAAGCCAGGTTGTGGTGGTGGTGTGCGTGATGGTGTGTGTGTGGGGGGGGTGGGGGTGGGCGTGGGGGT
>BDCZ01000550.1:0-18973 GCA_001662365.1 Chlamydomonas applanata
CCTGCCTCCTCCTCACTCTCCTCCCCACGGGCCTCCGCATCTACATGCGGACGCTTACGTGCTGTGGCCTGGGGTTTGGGCAGCTGCGCGGCAATGGGCGCGGCTGCGACTGCCGCATCACCTGCACGGCGCAGCTGTGCAACGGACAGCTAAATAATAATAACACGGCGTGTCACAGATGTGTCAACGGACAGCTGCATCAGGGCAATCTTGATGTTGTTGCTCTTGCCATGCCCGTACTCGCCGCTGGCCTGCACCTCCTCCAAGTTCTGCCCTGTGGCAGTTGCCAGTGCATGCTGGTTCAGTGCCAGCCTCCCCTTCAGCTGCCCCCACAACGCCGTCTTCTCCTTCTTCTCAATTGCTGCAGCCTCCTTGGGGCGGGTGCAGGCCGAGGGGCGGGACCAGGTGCAGCAGCAGGGGCCAAGTGGTGATCTTGCTGCGCTGCTTTTGATCTGTTCTTGGCTGTGGTGTGGCAGCTGTCGCAGCACTGCATGAGCTCAGCTGCGCCTGCGGGGTGTGCAGGCATCCATTTGGCATGCACGATGCACCCAAACTGCACAGATCCAGCCTGATTCTGCAGCATTTGTGTGTCTGAGGCTGCCACCACCTTCATCCAATCATTGCTGGGCTTCTTGACCCCACGAATGCAGCAGAGGCGCTTGGCCTGGACCATTTCTGCAGCGAGAACACGACATTGATGTTGTCAGCCACATGTGCTCAATACCATGACAGCCTGGCTGGGCCAGCCAACGCCAGCGATCGTGATTGAGGGTGAGTTGGGACCTAGACACACCCTCTGACATAGGGTCAAGAGGTGGTACCCGGGTATTTCCGGGTAACTGGGTGATTTGGCCCAGTGTGCGCGCATGGGTGTTCACATGCTTTGTGACCCAATGCTTTGTGACCCAAATGGCACAGTTCCAGACACGCCAAGCGGCCTGCAGCAGCCTCAGGGGTGCCTCTGTTGGTGCCTAGGGCTGTGCGCTGGGCCTGCAAAGGCAGTACATGTCAGCATGGGGCACCCCCCTCCCAGGCCCTCAGGCAGCTCCCTACTGGTGCCACAGATGCTACTTGATACCCAGAAGCAAGCTGGGGCTGCTGGGCGGCCTACAAGGCTGCGGTCAAGGCTCTGCCAGTACACCTGAACATGTATGCATCATGAAGATGCATCATGAATAATGCAACCTGCCCAGCACCAAATTCGCACCTTGGAGAGCGCGACGCGACGTGTATCGCAGCGCCCTGATGCCCTGGCACGCCCTGACGCGTCCGTTGCATCGATGGCCGCACCTGCCCGGATCCCAAACTCAACCCTGCCTGAGTTTGAGTGGGGCCTTCCAGGCCCCGGCTGACGCTTGCGAAGCTTCAATATGATAAGTAACAATGCGTGGAACACGCCGGCGACGCGCGCTGAAGCCCCCAGACTCAACCCCCAAAAGTACCTCTGCAAGAGGTACATGTAGTACATTATGCCATGCGCCACCCCATGCAGCTGCTCACCCAGGTGTCCGTTTGACCCGGTTCCACTTGCACCTGATCCCATGCTACATGCCCTGCACGAATCCATGCCCGAATACAGTATGCTCTCTGCTTTCCTATTGACGACTTGCCCTACCACAATCTTCGCATGCTGCAGTGCCCAGACATTGCAAATTAGGGTGCAAGCTAGGGTGCATGTCCCTGCGGCGCCTGTCCCCGGACACTTGCCGTTCCTGATCACGCAACACGCATGTGTGCTGTGAGCGTTGCATGGTGCCTGCAAGCCGTCGCATACGCAGTCCCGCCCCATCCCCGTGGTGCTGGCGGTTGCGGGTCAAGCGGCGGCACGTGGGCTGCGCATGGCGGTGGCGTCGGGCGGGCAGGCAGACGTCGTACGGCAGGTGCATGACTTCAAGCGCAGCATGAAGTTGGTGCTGCGCTGTGCTGTGCCGTCCTGCGCTGTGCTGTGCTGTGTTGTGGGTGTGCTTTTCATTGCCGTGCTGCCTGACAACTGCTTCTGTCCTCCTGTGCCTCTGGTCCATTGAGGCTGTGTTCAGGATGGAGTGACCTGATTCATCGTTCGCTGCCGCACATGTCCGTGCTGGCCTGCGGAAAGCAATCAATGCCTGCGCCTGCCTAGGCGCTAGGGTCACACATCACTGACCACTCGGTGTCCCTGGTCACATGCCACCACACACTTTCACGCGCCTGTTAGCCGTACGGACGGTCCAAGTCACACTGTCACACTTTGCCACAGGCCATGGAGCGGTACGGCCTGAGGGATGTGTTCTCTGAAGTCGTCACCTCCTCAGATGTGCCCCATGCCAAGCCTGAACCGGTGTGTGCTGCTTGTACCGCAAAGGCTGCCCAGGCGGTACATTTGGGCAGATAACAGTGTGCAATGCATGACGCCTCGCTTGCCGTACGATCATGCAGCAAAGCAGTGATTTACCCAGATCCTTGCAGCCGCTGCGTTGCAGCCAGCAGTAACAGCTTGTATGGCTGTGTAACATCTCCCTCCAACCTGTATTCATACTTGTACCGCTGTATGTCATGCCCACCAACAGCAAGCTGTCTGCCTGCCTGGCAAGGCCCCTACCAGCATGCCTGCATGTCCAACACCTGCCTGCCTGCCTGCCTGCCCGCCCGCCCGCCCGCCTGTCTTCACATTATGCTCGCCTTTTTGGCACGGTGTGCGCGCGCTGCAGGACATCTTCCTGCGTGCTGCTGATGCGCTGGGTGTACCCATTGACCGGTGAGCGGGACCCCCACCCAACACCGGCCATCACCGGCCGTCACCAAGCACTGACCATCACCACGCAGCATACAGCAGCTGGCCATACATAGCTGGTAGTATCCTGTTGAAAGGTAAAGCAGCCGTTCAGCTGTACATGTGCCTCATTGTTGGCTGCTCCAACTGGACCTCGCGCTGCCCTACATTGATGGGTAGCATACATCACCTCGCTGCGAGCGTATCGATCGTGTTTTGCTCTCTGCTGGCCCGCCTTGCTGATTGTGATGTGGGCAACCAGGATACAAGGCCCTTGGCTCGTGCTCCCTCATGCATACCCCCATGTATACATGCTGCATGACAGCATGAGCATCCGCCTTGACACGTCCTCATCGTCCTAGCCTTGACTACGTTGCCCTTATACGTCTGCTGTGTACACCCCACATAGCCTGACGGGCCTGGGCTTGTGCATGCGTGCGTCCTTTCTGGTCTAAGCACTGACTACATTAACCCTTGTGCGTCTGCTGTGCTGGTCCCGCAGGTGTGTCGTGTTTGAGGACGCGCCTCAGGGGTTTGAGGCGGCACAGCGTGCAGGCGCGCTCAAGGTGGTGGACGTTACAACCCTGCCCGGCCACCCAGACAGGGCCGAGCGGCACGGTTAGCAAGTATAGCCCTGAAAGCCTTGAAAGCTGGAACTATTCAACAGCTTTCATGCCTGCCAGGACGGAGAGAGACAGAGCCAGGGACAGCGCCAGAACTAGACAGCTGGCTAGCTCCACAGCAGCAAGCGCTCAGCTCCTGGCGCACAGCTTGCACTAAAAGGTTATCAAATCGTTCCGGCATACTAGGTGGTCCACCTGCTGTATAGATGTGTTGTAGCAGGACGAGTACTGTAGAGCATGGCAAGGCTCTGACATGAGTGCTGAAAACAGCCCCAGATTGAAAGCTGGAACATTACAGGCTTGCAGGGCAGTTGGGTTGTTGCCTGAGCAGCGAGTACTTATTGAAGTTATTGTTATGCAGGTCCTGAGGGCAGGTGGCGCATCCCACCATCCACAACCACGCTCTGGCTGTACAGCTCATGCTGCGAGCGGTGCATGAGAAACACTTGCAGTCGTCTGCCATCAGCCAATCGTTCCATAGCCACCGCGCTCCTCACCTCACCACACACCTGCCTCACTCTACCCCACACCCTACCTAGCCCGCCAGCACTCGGATGGGCCAACCGCACTCCAACCGCTCCACATCAGGAACAATGAGCTTGTGCACGTGTTACATCTTTTGTCCTTCAATGCACATGCATGCCTGCACAGAAACAGGACCGGATCATTGAAATGCTCAACAGGAGGACATACCTGTCACTACACACAGGCAGGCATACTGTCTGCCCCCCACCCCACATCAGGAGCACACCACCTGATGGCACACCACCTGCTAGTACTTGCCTTTGAGTCCAACACTTGCCCTTGAATTCAACACTTGCCCTTGAAACATCAGCAGCCACCATGAGCAGTCACTCTCCATTAATGGTTTCATCCTGGCCCCTCCTTTCCAGCTTGATACCTCTGTTTGCCGTACGCAAAGCACATGCAGCTATGAAGGGGCCCTACTTCTTAAGCTTCATCACTGCATCTTCCATTGACCCAAATCCACCACCCATCCGGCCATCAAGGCCTTCATGCAATCAAGGCCTTCATGCGCTCGTCTCTCATCAAAAGGCTGGGGATCATCTGGGATCATCTCAGCTCTCCCAGTGTGCTACGCCTAAATGCTGTCCAGCTTGTGGCCTGTGGGATGGTCAGTGCCTACTGATCAGACTAATCACTAATGTCCAGTTCCAGGGTCAGTCATCAAGAATGAGTGCGCACTTGGGCGTCGTCAGGCCATCTGCATCAAAACACACCTCAGTTTCTCGGAACCCACTTGTAAAACCCCCTGAAAATCACCGCCGCCGCTCCCCCCACACTCACGCCACCCCCTCTCTACCCCAAATCGCTTGGTAAAATGCTTGCAACCATGTTCTGGTAGGACGGTGTTGTCATGGCCGGTGCAGGCTTTGACCAGCCTCCAAGAGCGCTCTCACATAGTGAGTTAGTGATAGAATGTAAAGAAGCCTGCTGAGGGTGCAGCAGCTCCGTGTGTTGTTGAGTTCCTACCTACCATGGATGGGCGCCCGGGCTAGCAGTGGGCACTACAGCCATACGCCCACCACTGCCCAACTGTGGAAGTATTCACTCTCCAAACAAACAGGCAGCTGCCCAGTCCTTCCCCAAAGGGCTGGACCCCTCATGCAACTGCGAGTGCCCTGCAGGGGGACACCTCCCTGCCTGACTGTGACCACCAGACCGTGACCACTGCCTGGCTGTGCCGCCGTCCTGCCACCATGCTGTGTCTGTACTGCCGCTGTACGGCCACCATCCAAGCGACGGTGTGAGCTGTCAACGCCCTGTCTTGCTACCCTCTGGTCAATCGGCTGGGTACCACTCGCTGTACTGCTTGCAGTACACCACTGCGGCTGCCACCCAGCATCCCACTACAAGAGGACCTCCCCGTCTGCTGCACCTGAGCCGTCCCATCGCCATAGCCTGAGCTCCTAGGTCCTGCACCATCCATTTGGGAGCTCAGAGGGTTGGACCCGGCCCCGGATGCTGCCCCTGCAGCACCAAGCCTGTCCAAGCCTGTAGTGGGCAGGCCGCTCAGGCTGCCTGCACGGCTGCCTCCAGCCCCTGCCGCATTCGCAGCAGCGGCGGCTAGCCGTTCGGAGCGGCCAACCGCCAATCCCCCACGCCCTCGCTCATAGCCGTAGCTGCTTGCCAGCGCACTACCACTCGGGCCAACTCCGCTACTGCTGCCTGCCTCCCCCTGCTTACTTCTCACGATGGCAAGCATCTCGGAGAATGACTTTTCACGTGCAGGGCTGGCCGCCAACCGACCCATGCATTGACTGTCCCCTGCTGCCGGGTCCACTGTCTCCCACTCCCCGGACCTCCCACCACTGCCCACACTGGTGGGGGACAGCAAGGGCTGCAAGCTGCTGCTGCTCACGGCACGCAGCACAGAGAGAGAGGGGCACAACGCCCCGCTACAGCTGGCCGCGCTTTTCTCAATGGCGCTGCAGCTGACCGTACTGTTGCCGCTCGTGCGGTGCGCCAGCCCGTGCTGCTTATACCCGCCCTGCACGTCCCCACCTAGATGTGTCTCAACAGAAAGAGCTGGCAGCGCCCGCTTTGCACAGATGCTGGTGTTGCTCGCACCGCCGTTGATCGCGGGCAGTTTTGGCACACCGGTACCTGTACCGCCGCCAGGGGCAGTACAGGCGGCAGAGTCGAGAGACATCACGGCTGTACCACCCAAGGAAGGCCCACGTGGGACTAGGCTGGTTCCGGAGCTGCGGCTGGGTTGCATGCTCCTGCTGCTACTGCCACCTACGCTTGCCCGGGGCAGCAGGATATCTCCAGATCCTTGGGCTGATCCCATTATGGAGTCATTTGTCATGGAGCGAGAGCTGCTCAGAGCGGCCCGGGGCGAGAGTGTTGAGGGGGATGGCGGGCTGCCTGTGCCACCGGTCAAATCTTGGCTCAGCGTGAGGCTTGCCGGCGGGCGGGCGGTGGTGGGAGGGACGCAGGAGGAGAGGGGGGAGGACGTGGCAGTGCCTTTCATGGCCCCCTGGCCCCCTGTACCGCCTGTACTGCCTGTACTGCGGGGGCCGTCACCGCCCCCGGCACCTGTACGGGGCTGGCTGCTGTCGCTACGGACTGACACGCTCATGGCGATGCGAGCCAGGAGCATCTTTGAGCCAGGCATCTGGGCTGCCCTCTCTTCCTCCTCAAGTGCCTGGTCTAACATCTGTGATGCACCACTGGCGGCAGTACAGCTCTTGATACGTGTGATCAGTTGGTCCACCTCCTCCTGGATCTCTTCTTCCAAATCCTCATCTGCAGTTGAGTGGATGTGGGGTGCGCTGGGGTGGGTGGGTGTGACGTCGCTCGTGTGTTTTGCATGCCCATAGTTACCCACAGTTGACGCTTGATGTTGTCGGAGAGCGTGCAGTGAAGACAGGGCACGAATGGCAGGGCGTGAGCCCAAATGTGACGGGGTGGATGGCAGGTGTGGGTGGGTGCGACGTGGGGTGTGCGTACGGGGGTTATGAGGTGATTCATCCTGTGACGTGCGTGTGCTGTTAGGATTCAGGCGGTAGGGTGGAGAGACTGATGCGCGCCCACGCTAGGCAAGTAGCAGCGGCGATGAAGCCGATGATGATGCACATGTGGAGCCCTGCCGCTGGGCCCCTTAAGTCATGCTCATCACCTCCTCCAGAGGCAGCGCCGACTCCGATTACTATTATTATTATTATATTATCATTATTATTATTATCAATATTATTATTATTATTATTATTATTATTATTATTATTATTATTATTGTTATTATTATTATTATTATCATTATTTATGTATATATATAAGTCCTCCATCTAACCCAGAACTTCCCCGGCATAGTGCGGTGTCCGCGGTGTGGCGCGTGCAGCATGCGGCGTGTATTGTGCGGCATGTGGTGTGCAGAGTGGGTCGTACAGCGTGCAGTGCTGGTGGGCACGGTGGTGGGACCATGCTGGTTTTGGTGCGCTAGGGTTGCAGCTGTCTTCTATCCTTACATGAAAGTGATGATCCTATGTACTGAGAAGCTTGCATGCAGGCCAACCACTGAACACCGGCGTGTGTGAACATGTCATGCCACGAGCATGCAGCAAGCGGGGGTGCAGCATTTGCGGATAAGCGCCTTTGCATAAGCAATGCCAGCCAGCACGTGTGCAGCCCCTGGAGCTCTGCTGAGGTGCACGCCGCACCCGGCAGCATACATAAGCTTATATGCAGCACAGTGCTACGCGATCAGGCAGGCGCTTAAGGCAACCCATCAGACGCGGGGGCACCCATGCCACAGAGCGCCTAGCTGCATGCCATGCGTGGCAAATAGAACCTGCCCACCGTCTAACACGATGATGGCTCCTCGCTGCTTCACTGCAGCTTCCAAGCCTGAGCGTGAGCTCTGCTTTTTCGCAGAGGTTGGCGCCAGCAAGGAAATCGAGAACTGCTTGATTTTCCGCGCCTGCACAGCACGAGTAAGTGGCATCCACATGCCATCGTCCGTTTGGCTGCTCTTCAGCGCCCTTCAGCATTCAGATTTGCCCACGGCAGTTGGTGCGTCGCAGAATTACCGCACCTCCGTGAGTAGGTCGCCTGCCTGCACCTTGGGCCGTCGTGCCTGGGGATGCATCAGGAAGGAGCAGCCAAGAGTACGGTCACGTCAAAGGCGGGTGAACTAGTGCAGACATCAACACCAAGTGGGATCAGCAGAAACAACATATCGTGTGAGGGTTTCCTGTTGTTCCGTGCGCCAACTGCCAGGACCAGACCTGGCGCACTGTGCCGCTTGGCGAAGGCGCCACCTTGACAAGCGTGTTGAAAGCATGCAGATCAATGCCATCAGCATTATTATCTCGCGGCTTGTCGCCCTCTTCATTGGCGACATGAGGCTGCATGTCGCAGCGCTTGCAGCGTGGTTCAAATACGGAGCAAAACCATGTGCTGTAACCTGAATCGGCGGACTGTATGCAAGCTGCTGCTGTTGCGTGCATTGAGCCCAGTCGGATATTTTATCATGTATGTCACACGCGCACAGTCGTCAAGCCCATGCAGTGTTTCTAATGCACGCAGATACGATCGATGACATTGGGTGCTGTCTGCTGCAGGTTTAAATCAGTGCCATGCATGTCATGGGTTCTGGCATTCATGTCAAGGAAACACCTTGCATGATTAAGGGCTGCTGCACATTGTGTGTGTACATAATCTCTGCCTCTGCCTGTGCTTCGTGCACGTTGCCCACTTGGTTCACCCCATTGATTGAGACGATGCTTCAGCGCGTGTGGACCCAACTCACGACAGCCCAACAGATGTACCTTTAAACTGTTCAAGTCACGATGCTAGTTGCACTCAAGGCTCCTGGCTTTTGAGTGCCAGCCCGAGCCGCTGCTTTGCCGCACCTATGAGTTGCTGTATGCGGCTTTGCCGGCTCGCAGGACATGAATCCAACACCGTGCCACTACTCCCCTCAACCCCTGATGATAGCCCGCTGCCCCTGCTGCTCGGTAGCAGCCCTTGCTGCACGCGCCCCGAACGAGGGCTGGCTGTGCCATGCAAGCTCGCTGGCACGACTGACTGTCGGCTTGCATGCGCTTGCATGGGCCCATCGCCCCGCGCGCGCAAGGCCTCTGCACCAGTGCGCCAGCCCGCCCGTACATCTGTATCAGCAGCTGCCTGCCGCGCATTCACACGAGCCATGAGCTCACTGAAGCTCTTCTCAGAAGGGGCAACCACAGCAAGTGACCCTGCGCTAGATCGAGTTGGAGATGTGACTATACAGTCTCCGCCAAAGCTACCCTGCGAGGCAGCGGCCTGCGCCCCAAGGGGGCTGCATGGCCCTGACGCCTCCACAGCCGCGGCCAATGCGCCGCTGTTACTGCTTGTTGCATGGTCAGTTAGCTCAAGAGGTGGCAGTGGCCGTTTGAAGCCCGGGCCTTGAAGCCTGCCGCTGGGCTTGGGGGAGGATGTGCTACTGCGGCATGGCGATGGTGCTGACAAGGACGGGCCCATCAACTGGTCCAGCTGGAGCGCAGTCATGCTGGGCAGGTGGGGCACCTTTGTAGTGGAAGCTGTGCTGGCAGCTGCAGCATCCAAACCAAGGCTGAGTGCCCTTGCATGGCTAGAGAGGGGGAGGGGGAGGGGCGAAGTCGCGCTGCTCAGCCCTCCACTCGCCGCTGGCTGTAGTGCTGGCAGCCGGGCTGAGCTGGAACCAGCGGTGCAGGATGTGTTACTGCTGCCGTACGTCGGGGGGCCTGTACTGCCAACATCCTGCGGTCCGGGGCTGTTCCGGCCTCCCGGCACTTGAGTCAATGACTTCGATGCCAACAGCGCAGGTGAACTGCAGGTGGCGTCAGGCAGCCGCAGCTTTGGGCCTAGAGGCACAGACTCAGGGCTACTAGGGCCCAGGCATGCCATGCTGCCACGCCGATGCCGCCCATGCGCAGCAAGCTGCAGGCCAGCAGGGCTGTACCCCCCAACACCATCCCCTTGAGACGACCACTGCACGTCTGGATCGATCGACGGGCACGAGGCGGTGCGGCCACATGGCACGGGCAGCATGTACTGCGCAGCGGGCTGGAGCTCTGCCTCCTGCAGCCCACCAACCGCCCGGCGTGGTTCATACAGGCTGCTGCGTCGGCGCACTGGCTTGGTCCTCTGGGGGCCAGAGAGCTTCTGCTCCACTGTCATGGCCAGTCTGTCCAGCATGGTCTGCGCGCTGCCCAGGCGCTCCAGGTACTCCTCCTCCTGTGCGGCGGTACGCACGTGCAGCAGTACAGGCTGTGTGATGGCACATGTGAGGAGCAGTACAGGCGGTACAATGGCGCACATGTGCTGCGGTGCAGGCAGTAGAACTGCAGGCAGCAGCATTAGGCCAGCAGCTCATGTGATGGGGTGGGACCCCCAAAGGCACAGCAGCATATCACGATACATATGGGGACCGCAACAGGTGCGTCATGCGCAGCAGCGCGGTGGTCTCGATCATGCTGTCTGTCAGAAACACAGGCAAGCTAAGTGGACCTGCCTGAAAAACTTGTGCCAGCGTGGCCTCCGCATCAGCGCCTGGCCGGGCGCTGAGCCCGCAGCCGACCCCCTGCACTGTCACGCTCTTCACACGTGTGATGAGCTCATCCACTTCCGCCTGGATCTCTCCCTCTAGTGCCGTATCTGAAAAGCACAGAGGCAATGTAGAGCAGGTTATGCAGCTCCAGGCAGTGTTGATGTTGTCAAGGAGAGTGTTCTGGGCGGTGGGACCAGTTGGCGCATGAGCAGAGATGAAAACAAGACGGCGTTGTTTCACACATCACTATGCCTGCATGCATGCTGGAGCCTGAATGCCGCCTAGAGGCCACGTGTCCACCACGAGAATGCATGGAAGCAATGCGCAGGGACGCGCTGCATGCTGCAGTCTGCACCCCGCTGCACCCCATCAGGCACACGCCCTTGGCTGTGCCGAGCAGCAGCCAGCTGGCACACCACCCGTGATACCTGGCAGCAAGCCATGATCACAGGGCACCCAGGCCAGCCCACAGCGGGCAGGAAACCGGTCAGGGCAGGCGGAGACCCCAGCCCTGAGGCGCCAAACAGCAGGATGATGTGCCGAACCAGCTGGTGCAGTGTGTGCAGCATTCAGCATGCGGGCATTGATTGCAGCATGCCTGCCTGTGGCACCCACCTGCCAGAGCAAAGACCCGACTCCCCCTCCGCGCCATGTTTCCGCCCGGGTCGTGTGTGCTGCTTGGGGCAGGTGCTGGGACGCTCCCTAGCAGCTCAAAGGCTGCAGCTTTGAGCTGACGTGCCTGGCCAGTATGGAGTGTGGAGTACAGCAGGCAGCTGTTGAGCATGACTTGCATGAGAGCCGGCATGTGCTGTCCTTGGGAAGGAGGGAGTGCGTCAAGGTTTGCTCAACCAGTGGTTGATACAATGCATGGGTGCAGAGTGCGCATAAGCATGCAGGCATGACGCCATGGCATATGGCTGGATCGTATGGGATGGTGCCACCACGACATGCCCGTTACCCCAACCGCACGCGCTGCTTGGCCTGGCCCTGCTACCACACGGTGCAAGCACGATGCATGTGAGGGCTTCCAATGTCTATGCAACAGGAGCTTCACGGCGGGACTCCTGCCTTTCAGGGTTGAGCCGCCAGCTCTGCTCAGAAAACCACCTTGCACAGTCGCTTACCCTCACAAGGACGTCCCCTGCAGCTTCTCCACCTGCCTTGTCCGTCTTCTTGTTCCTCTGCGTACAAGCAGAGAACGTGTGCGCAAGCACCTTTGGCCCCAGACACCACCAAAGATTCAACAAGTATGCGCAAGCACGGCAATCACCTTCTGAGGTGCTACACGCTTGCCGTGCTTGTAAAGCAAATTGTACGCAGTGAGATCCATTGTAGGGCTCTCCTGCTCCTCCGTCGTCGCCATCTTGAGCGCCCAAGATAATATGCTGGCTGATGATACAGTCGAAGGCTGTCAAGCTCCACCGCCATCCTTGCGTGAGGGTGTTGTCTTACTGCACATTTCGTATAAATGCGTTCGATGGCGCAGTGGCAGCGCTGAGCTTCACCTGAAAAACACCATCACCTGTTGAGTGATTCACACCAATCACTCATCCATCATCACCTCTTCCCACACAAATCTACTCGGCAACATGAGTATGGCGAAGAGGCCGACGCAGGGCTGATCATGGGCATGTATGTCTCTTACTGCCGGCTTCACGCATGATACCTCTTCAGTTCATCCATGCATGCTGACCTTGGACGCTGCATGCATATGATGCAATGCACAGAACTTCTGCAGTGTGCTTTGCTGCTTGGCCTGCTCTCTCACACGCCCCCCTGCTCTCATGATGCGTTGCACCAGAACTTAACCTCTGCAGCCAGCTACTCGATGTCGCAGTTGGCGAGCTGTGCACAGCAGCTTCTCACTAGGCTATGCCCCCTCCCCGCCACCTGAGCGCTGACAGGCAGCTGGAACCTCTTGCACTTTACATTGTTGGTGACCAACTAAACCTCGGCTTGCACCTTTAGATGCTGTTCCACATCTCATGGCCACGCGGCCAACCCATCCACCTATTTTTTTCTTAGATTGCAACTTGTCGTTGTGCCACCGCCACCACCATGCACCACCATGCACCACCACCACCATCACCACCCACCGACTCCACCACCAACATTCTAGACCGCCAGTACTGGCAACCAACACAGTCACTCTTAATGCAACCTGGGAATGCCCCTATGCACAAATGGTGGCAACGTGTGTTGACCTCTGTTCCCAGCTGCCCAGGGCAGCCCAGTACTATGCCTGTTCAACCCAACCCTTGTGGCCTGAGCATGGACGAGCCACACAGTGTGCTGCAGCAGCAGCACCATGCAGCCAAGCCGGCCCCACTAGTCAAGGCACACAAGGCACACAAGAACATTATTGCGGCGTGCACGCGCAACAGCTCACACATGCAGATGGCAGTGTGCGACGCCAGCTAGTGCACAATCGAATGGTGGTAACATGCCAACATGCCAACGCGCACATGGTCAATGTACTGGAGCCATGTGTCATACAGTCACCCAGCAAGGCGCCACCCAACCACCACCCAACACCACGGATGTAGCATTCATTTATTATACAAGTAACAACAGTCACAGGCCAAGGCCACAAACCCACGTGATGTGATCCAATGCTGCAGCCTGCCATCCCAGCAGACCAACATGCAGACACACGCATCGGGCCCCAGCCAAATGCTGCATTATCATTCTACGCCACCCATTCTTTGCCCCCCAGCATCTCCATTTGGCTCTACAGGGCGGCGTTGGTGGCCTGTCCCGCGGCCGGCCTGCACGAGAACCTGCAGTGGAACATGTATCGCATTCCGTGCAATGTTCCAATGTACGTGCACAACCACACTTGCACCCAGGCCGCGCTTGCACGGCAGTTTTGTTATGAAACCCTGGGACAACCTACAGGATACGATCGCAACGCGCAAGGCCGTGGATAGCACATCCTGGCCCTGCCACTTAATTAACAGGTAATGATTCCGGCAGGCAGCGCCCAAACCATCAACGCGTGCCGCCATTGCACTGTTTCACCGTCTTGTAGTTTGTAAGATTGTAACCGACAACCTTGAGCAGCCATCCCAGCTGCACCAGCCTTCAACAATTGTTGGGCAAGACAATGTCCCAACCACTGGGAGTTCGGCCCCTGCTGCTGCAGAATCCCCATGGAGTGAGCATCCGTCCATGCGCATGGGGTGGCCGCCCTTTCTGTACCTGCTTTTCTATCCCACCTGCCTCCCAACCTGCCTCCCCTTGAAAGCTACACTGCCACGTGTGGAAACAGCTCTTAGCCAAAACAACCAAACAACCCGCATCCTGTGCTGTCCATCCCCAAACACCCCACATCCTCCCCCACACCAGCAGCCCTTGCTTCGTGGACCTTGGGTCCCACAGCTCTGATGCCCCTTGCTCCTACCTTGGCCCCTCAGGTGCCATGGAGCCACCCCCGCACGTGGCAGAGCCCAATATGGCACCTGCCCATGTGCGCCCTGCTGCTGACACTGCTTCCCAGCACCCATCAGCAACAGGTACCATCACGTTTTGTACGCGCTCTGGCTGCCTGCGCGTGCAGCAGCATTTGGCAGCAGCAGCAACGCAATGTATACAACGCTGGCTGCTAAACTGCTGCTTCAACGAAGCGCCACCCGGCCAGTGTCATTCTCCACCGGCAACACACCGCACGCAACGCACACAGCTCGTTGCTTGCTGCTGCCGCTGCTGCTGCCCCTGTGACCTACCACTGCTGCTCGCCTCACGCACACAGCTGGCCACCATCGCCACTGTGTGCTGCAGCCTCTGGCGCTATGGCGGCGGTGCCATCCATGCCCGTGCTGGATAGCAGCACTCCCAGGGGGCTGGGGGCCCTGACAATACCGCCGCCAAAATGACCAGGGAAGCTGCCCCTTGGGGTCACACTGCTTGGGGGGGAGCCCTGGCTGAGGGGCCCAGCCGCCCCACTGCTGCTGGTTGCGCCCGACCGAGGTGCAAGAACTGCGCCCTGCGGCTGACTCGTACCCCTCCTCGCTACAAAGACCGCACCACGTGACATGCCGATGGGTGGTGCGCTGCAAGGTGCTGGGTTGCTTGGTAAGGACATACGCGTGTCCAGGGCCCCACCTGAAACGCCGCGGCCGCTGCCGAGCCGTGTGACTATGCGCATGCGCGCACGGTGCGCGGAACGGGCCGGGCTGGCGCCGCCGCCCCTGCCTACTGCCGCCACGGCTGCTGCAGTGGCTGCTGCGGCCGTGGGGCTGCGGGGCGGCGTGGGGCCCCCTGTCGAGGCCGAGTGTAGGGCAAAGTAGCAGGCTGAATACAAGCTACTATCCCAGTCCCACTCGTCACGGTCATGAAAGTAGGTGTCCGGCTCTGGTCCGTCCAGCTCCAGGTGGTTGGTGCTGTCAGAGTGGCCTTCCCCGGCCCCGTCAAAGAGCCAGGTAACAGAGCCAACTGTCCTGTGAGAGCCGCTCAGCCGACGCATGTCTAGATCCCCCACCACGACCAATGGTAGGGTCACGCCACCAGCCGCCAGAGGACTTGTGTTGCCTGCAATGGGCAGCAACAGGGAGGAGGCAGGGCGCCACGTCCCGCACAATTACGAGCTGTACCTTGCAGCATGTGCCTGATCATGGCCCATGTTGGCTGGCTGTCAGCCGGCACAGGGCAGTGCTCATGTGTTGGCATGCAGCCAACAAGGCGGCCCGCTTCAGATCGTCGCACGCAAGCCAGCCCTTGTAATGGCCCGCACCAGGCCCGTTCACGCCACACTGCAGTGCCGCATCAACTGGACAGACATCCCATGGCCCCATCGCAATCTCTGGAACCTCAATGTCAACCCCATCCCCATCCCCACCCTGGTCACAGCCCATGCCATGCATCCTACCTGCGCCTGCTGAAGTGGCAGCCGAGCTACTGCGGCTGATGCCGTCCAGGACAGGCGCTGGGGGTGGGAGCAGCGCGAAGGCCCCACCCAACGTGTCACTGCCTCGAGACTGGCAGGTAGGGAACGTGGCAAGAGGGCTGTCACAAGCACTTGATTCGCACTGCACCTGTGTGCGCGCACCAGTATGCCCGCGTCAGGTCATTCAGCTCGTGCAGGCATGCTCCCATGCGGCAAGACGCAGCCGCAGCCATGTACTCATGCTGCCGATGGGCCAAGCAGGCTGTACCTACTGCACTGCACGCCATCCTTCCGCCAAGGGACAAGCCCTTAGGCTTCGAAGCTCATGGATACGCAGGCACCTACCGTCCATAGGTCCTCAGCCTCGAGGCCTGCGCAAGCGGGCAGCAGCCTGGGGCCGCTGGTTAGGGATGTGGCCCCCTCTGGGACTTCAAGGTAGCCTTGGAATGCAGAGCGGGGCAGGGATGAGGAGGGCCCATTGGTTGTCAGGCTTAACGAGGATGGCAGCTTGAGGGATATGCTGCACCCAGAGGCCCGCCGCCCCTGCCCCTGCAGCTGACTCAGCTCCTGCAGCTGCTGCTGCTGCTGTTGCGCGTTCAGCGGGTTGTGAGCTTGTGGCTGCAGCAGCAGCGTGCGCGCCTGTTTAGAAGGCGGCACCTGCGCCTGGAAGGGAGCCTGCTGCAAGCCAGCTCCCAGCCCACGCTGTCCTTGCTTGTCCATGCTTGTGCTTGCGTGCTGTTCGGCCTCCTCCTTTGATGCTGCCCCCTGCACAGCCCAGGGGCCTTCCACCCAATCCCCATCTTCAAGTGGCGGTAAGGCCCTGTTGCTGGGTGGGGCCTGTGGAAGAAAAGTAGAGAGAAAAGAATCAGCGGCACGTGCAGTTGTCCAGCCGCAGCTGCGAGGCGGCAGCACACAGCCTTGTCACGCAGCTGGCAGTGTGACACCTGACCGAACCGCGGTCCGTTCGCCTACCTTGGGGGAACTGCCGTCGCGTTGCTGCCAGCTTTCCGGTGGTTGGTGCGGCGCGCATGTTGATGATGTGGTGGCGCAGCTCTCAAAATGTGTAACCGGTGTGGACGGCATTTGCGGGGCCAGGGGCCCTACCCGCTCCACCAGATCCTCCCTTGACGCCGCTGCACCTGTGAGGCAAAGGCCCAAAGTATGCAGGTAAAAAGGCTGCGCACAGACATCGTGACGTGCTATGTTGGGAGTATGGTGCGTTACACGTGTACACACTGCACAGACCCTGGGCAGTTCACAGCCCAGGCTGTGCTGGGCGCACAGTCACCAGCCCAAGCCCAAGGTGTGCATGCTTGCATGCACCACATATGCATACACTATGCAAACGGCCCAAGCCACCTTCAACATTCAAGTAGAGTTTCAATTATGCTGCACGGGCACAGCAAGTGTTTGGGTGCATGGTGTGCATGGGGAGGCAGTGGGAAGCTGCAGCTGTCATCGGCATGCTGCTCGTGATTCGCACGAGGCAGCGGACAGCTTAAGACATGCCACTTCTGCAATTTGGAGCTGCAATCATGTCGGCCCCAGCCTGGTGCCCTGTCCCCCAGCTGCAGCCCAAAAGTCTACAATCTGCCACGGCTTCATACCATCTCGTGCACTTCATCATGCATGATGTGAACCATGCAGTTGAGGACAAGTTCAAGAGCATCAAGACACCGTATCGTAATTCCCGTGAGGCCAAGCCCAGCGCGCATGTGCACGCGGGAGGGGGCATTTGCACGGTCCACTCTGCGCAGTTTTGAGCTTGGGTTTTCTAGGGCCTTAGAAGCGCACAGCACGAACACCCATCATGCCAATGCATTCACATGTTCCCTGCGCGTTTGCTCGTCACCTGCAAGCTTGGTCTCGGCAGGCAAACCCTGCTGGCTCGCCTTCATCCAGCCCAGGGCGGACCGAGCTGCAGTTAGAAGACCAAGTGGGTGGAATCCTTTCCTGGATGAGCTGGCCCTCTGCACACGTGAATTCGCAGACAATGTGAAATCTGGGGTTCAGCCGGTACTGGCAACTGCAAGATGACGATGATAATCGCGCACCTCCTTCCGCCCCTCTTGCTTCATTGCAACACCCTCAGGGTGGGCCAGAAGGGGCCAAGCTCAGGGATCAGATAGCAAATCCAACATCTTGCTGATTTTACAGGCGCCGAAAAGCAGTCACCGGACAGACAGTATGCGCCTTCTTAAAGTGATGTGTGACGCATGGAAAGCATAAACGGGTTGGGGAAGGGTGGGGGGCGCTATCGGCTGCACTGCACTGTGCTGCAAAGGTCCCACAACTGCGGTGAGCATGCAAGCACGTCCTCCCCTGTGGCAGTGCCTTATGCTCTGCTATCCTGAAGTGTGCAGGCGCTTGCGGCACGGCATGTGAGCGATGCATGCTCCCATGTGCCATAACTCCTGGCCATGCACAGCCAGCACCACATCGTGCGCACCTCCAGGTACCCGCTTTGGACCCCCTCACTCCCTAGGCACCCCCTGGCGGGAATACGCCAAGCGAAGGGGAGGAAGTGTCTAGGGTAACGTGGAGGAGGGTTCAGCCCTGGTAGGGCTCAGGCAATACACGCAACGGTATCCTCCCCCTGGTGTGATCAGTTCTGCGCCCCAAGCTGTACAGCATCATGATCAGATGCATCACATGCCTGGAATAGTGCTGCTTTGAACCCCTTTCAGACTGATCGCCTATGTAACATGAAACCTGAAGCCTGAAGGGCGTGAAGGCTAATGACAAGGGGGGGACATCGCGCAGCATGTAACAGACTGCATGGGATGCATACGTGTATCAGCTGCGGGCTGCATCAGGATCAGTAGGGTGTGGTTGGGTTGGTTGGGATGCCTGGTTGGAGCTGGTGAGCTAGACAGGAGAGCGTTGATGCTGCTGTTGTAAAGGGAGGCCCATCACAGGTCGAAGGCCATGTAACAAGGAACTGGTGTGCGAGCAGGTGGACACACAGGGGGTTGCTTGGGCTCAAGCACCACAGAACGAGCATGTGAATGCTGCGCATTGAGGATGAGGGAGATATTCACGGATGTGAGCAACAAAGCCAGCCCGATTTAAGTGCACCTTCCCCCAGCTGGCAAGATCACCACGGAGAATGCGAGTGAAAAAGTGGGAGACCAAAGCCCTGCCACAAGCCCCCCAAAATACAAAACCATGAATGGCCATCTCTTGCCAGGTCTGTTGCCCTCCAATGATACCGTGCCGATGAGCATGGCCCAACCTTGAAACCATGGCCATGTACCTCAACCAATGTGCTTCTTCTTACCATCTTAACCAAGCCCAGGCCAATACAGGTGCATGACATGCAGCATGCTTGCATGAAGCGATTGGTGCAGACGTGCTCAGCATTGCATCAACCAGTCATCAATCCTCCTGCCCACCGCATGAAAAGTACTAAAAGCACCATCAATCTCGTAGCCATAACAATCTGACAATGGCATCAGGCACCGGCACTCACAAACATGTTTATGTGGTATGCCGTCTTGCTCGTCAATGAATGACCAGCACAAGCATCTCGCTTCGCGCCAGTTGGTTTTGAGCATCGGGCTGGAGAGTGAATGCATGCTCTGTCTCAAGTTCTGCTGCACTCCAGTGTCAAGCTCAGCAGCTGATGCCTGCGTGCTGTGGTTTAGGTGGTCATGCCAGGCGCGCCCTCCCCCCCCCCC
>BDCZ01000550.1:28062-39023 GCA_001662365.1 Chlamydomonas applanata
GGCAGGCAGGCTGCAGGACATGTGCCAGAACTTGCGCACGCTGGCAGACTTGCTAGGCGCCCAGGTGGCGATGGCCATAGTCTCTAGCTGCCCCAAGGTGAGTGCTTTCTATGGTTGGCATTCAAATTCCAGCATGCCACGCTCGTTCGGCACTATGTCTGTGTACCTTGGGCTTACCAGATGCTCTCTGCTTGCAGCATGACGATAACCAGCCTTGCCTGCCTGACCTACCGCAGCCTTGATGTTCATGAGAGTGGATCGCACACGCATGGTGGAAATTGATGAGCATCATGCACAGCTCATGTGCAGCGGGAACACCATGCCGATGATCTTGGCCGCAGATGCTGACAGCGTACGAGTTGCAGACATTGCTGGATCGATTGAAGACCCTCGGCAGCACGCTCGCTGCGATGGGCATCCACGACCCATACTCAACTACGGTCACGCCCGTCCACGCGCGCCACACCACCAACATCTTGCTGCCGCTATTAGCCAACAACACGAGCTGGGACCTGACGCTGGGTGTCTGCCTGCTCGTGCGCACTCCCCACGTGCGTGATCCTCACTGCCACCTGCCCTGCACCTGTCCTTGCTTCTGATCGCGCCGCGCCGTGCCGTGCCGCGCCGTGCTGTGCCATGCCGTGTCGCCGCACCGCGCCGCGCCGCGCCGCGCAGTGCCGTGCCGTGCCATGCCGTGCAGCGCTGTGCTGCTCCGCGCCATGCCATGCAGGGCTACCTCAGTCATACGGCCCGTGTTCCCAGAGTATGCAGCATGCAATCAGGCCGCTCCCAGCTGCATGCACACCTCCCATGCGCGTGCACCCCCCCTCCTGCCCTCAACTGCACCATCCCCGCGCCGGTCATCAGCTCAGCGCTCCTTGTGTTGCAAACCCGACCATCACATGAGGCCCCTTCCCATCAGAGCACTGATGCATGCTTGTGCACCCCCCTTCCTGCCCTCAGCTGCTGTTCAGGGCCTGGACGCCCGAGGGTGTGCGCGATCAAGTGGAGGCTGTGGCTGAACAGCTGGACACCTCACCTGAGGAAGCATGTGTCCTTGTACTCAGGTACACTGCACTGATTGCTATTACTACTGTACACGGTTGTAATGGCGCTCAACACTGAACTCTGCATGAGCGTGAGCATGCTGTAATGGCGCTCGCATGCAGTGCATGGAGCACTGTTCAGCGGTACACGCAGTGGAGCAACACGGTTGGGGTGTGTCTGCCCTGCACATTACTCGTCCTCCCCATGCGGATGTTTGACGCTGCTCCTAAGCCATCACACCTTGATCCTTGCCCCCGCGGCCGTGTCAGGTGTCCACAACTGCTGACAGCCCGCATCGATACCACCAGCCAGCGCATCCAGCTGTTGGTGGAGGGTGTAGCACGCATGGGGCTGCCCGTGGACGGAGTCACTCCACTGTCAAGGAGGCGCTCGAAGCAGCCACTGCGTCTGGGCCAGCCTGATGACGAGGAGCTGAAGGCTGGTGGGACAGGCTGGGCGTTGAGGTCACTGCTGGGCTTGCAACCGGAGCAGGGCGAAGAGGAACAGGAGGGGGAGGAATGCTCGAGTGAGGCTCGAGGGCCTGGGAGTGAGGTGAGGCAGGAGCTGGGAGTCAGGCTGATGGGTGAGGAGGCAGCAGGGCATGGGTATGGAGCGGCTGTGGCAGAGGCCCAGGAGCCCGCTCAGCACCAGAGCCCCACCCCGGTTGAGAACGGGTCTGAAGGGGTAGGAGTTATCGTCAGCAGCAGCAGCAGCACCAGCACCAGCACCAGCACCAGCGGCGGCAACGGCAGCAGCGATGGCGGCCACGGCAGCGGCGGCGGCGGCAGCGGCGGTGGCGGTAGCAGCGGCAGCAATGGCGCTGATGGTGGTAGCAGCAGCAAGAGCACTGACAGCGCCGGGGGCACTGCCCGCAGGAGGAACAGAGGCAAAAAGGGCAGCAAAGGCAGCAGCAGCAGCGACAGTAAAGCTGACATGGATGTGGCCGCGGCAGAAATGCTGGCCAAGGCACGGCTCGAGGCTGCAAGGGGCTATGTACGCAACCTGCTATTGCAGCGGCCGGGCGTGTTGAAGCATGGAGATGTTACATTGGAGGTGAGTGCACCCTCCCATCTGCTGACACCTTAATGGCTGCTGTGATGGCTGCTCTGGTGCATGTATCAGTCCAGTATACCACCGTGCTGTGCCGCGTCGCACCGTGCCGCGCCGCACCGCACTGCAGCATGCACCATACTGATAGCCGTGTTACCTGGTGGACGCATGTACCTGAACCACTAAGTCTGCCGTGGCTGGTTGTGCAGGGCAAGCTGGAGCTGTTGACTCGAGCAGCTCAGGGGCTGCCAGGCTGTCAGAACCAGATGGCCAAATGGACCCCATCAGATCTCGGCCAGCTGCTCGGCATGCCCAAGTCACACTTCACTCGCATCTGGTGAGTGTGGGCACCAGGCTGTCAGGATCTGCAAGTATCTCGTCAGTTCCGGCAAACAGATGAATCTGCAAAACGCCGTGTTATTACTACTGTTATGCTTACGGTATGTATAATTATTATTATTACTATTGTCAGTCGGGACACCCATGGCAAGGCTCGTGGTGCGTGGGTGGGGTGTGGGTGAGTGACCAGCTTTTGCCTTAGGCGTTAGGGTCAGAAATGCTCAGAAACGCTGCATTAGTCTGTTACATCTTACATGCGACTGCAACCTTTGCGTGCCGCCTTGTACTGCCTGTGTGTTGGGAGTGCCCTAGGCGGCTTGCTCTGCCTCGTAAGTACACAGCAGTTGCATTAAGCTACACTCCATGCCAGGCGGTGGAAGCGGGACAGGCTTTGATGTGTTCGGGCCTGTGCGTGTTATTCAAATGCAGGTATTTGTTGGGTCTGCCACTCAAGCGGCAGCGAGGCATCAACCTATATGGCATGTGCATCAAAACAGAGGATCAGTTTGAGAGCGCCTTCCCTGATTACAAGGCGTGGTGCCAAGGGAGTGGCCGCAAACGCGTAGCCAAGCCACTGCTCATGGGTTGGCGGGATTACAAGGGTGTGGCCTGAGGCACGCATGGCAGCACAGCAGCCCACATGGTCGTATGCCGAAGCCTGGAACATGGATCATGCATGCCATGAACCCTGAAACCCTAAAAAGTCCATGCTTGACCCTTGCGCTCCGGTTGCAGCCAAGCAGCTTGCATTGTGAGGATTTGAGTTTAACAAGAAGCACGAAACGAGACGTACAAGACAGGACCCAGTCCCAACTGCAAGGAGGAGCAGGAGCCAGAGTGGAGCAGCAGCAACGGCAACTCAAGGCATACATCGATAGTGTACAGGTCGTAGTCTGAGCAATGTTCGCGCGGTGGTTCAAGAAGACTGCTGCAGCCAAAAAGCAAGAGCGGCCCTATATCAAAATCTGTCGGCAATGCAATGGCAAGGGGCAAATGAGCTACTTCAACCAGTTCCAGGAGAAGGTATATGGTGAGGACCATGGGGAAAACCCAACTCATCAACACGTCTGAAGTGCCTAAGACCGATGACGCGCCTCGGGTGCATGGGTTTCGGGGCATGTTCCAACTGCCTTACCATGCAAGCACATGCGGGTACATGGTCAGGGTGCTGATGATACACATCTGTCACGTGCTGCTGCAGCCCCCTGTGACAAGTGCTCAAATGGCAACGGCCCATCTGCGCTGGGGGTGTGCCTCAAGTGCCGGTGCCAAGAGCACTCAGCACCCTACATCTACATTGCAGCTGGCGAGGTCAAACACTACAGGTGAATGCACTGTGAGGATCTGCAGGGCTGCTGCAGGAACACAGCACAGGCAGCTGCAAGCCAGCTGCCTGCTGCGGCCGGTTGCACAGCGTGCCTTTGTGCTGGGACACGATCTACACATCCCCAGCACACGCGTTTATGCACGGTAGCTGTGCAAACGCCGATGAACCACACTTAAGACGTGACGCACATCAATGCCAGGCTAGTGTGCACAGTAAACATCCGGCAGCTGATGCTCGAGCCGCGCCTGCTTATCGCTGTGCTGCTGTTGTAACACCAGCTTGCCGCTACTTGCATCCAACCCATGGTATGCTGACGTCTGTGCCTGTTCCTGTTGTGCATGTTCCTACCGTACATGAGCGCAGGAACGCGCTGGTTGAGGCAGATCTGAGGGAGCTGGTAGTGACCCAGAAGGTACTGGGCCCTGGTGGCATTGCAGTACTGCTGCTGTGCGATGGCTGCGGCGCACGTTACATCTGTCAGGTGAGCGCGCAGCGGGCGCTGAGCCTTGCCGCTGGACCTTGACTTGTTGCAGCATTTCCCATTAGGACCTTGCATGTGGTACAAACACAGGTTGCTGCTGGGACTGGGGACAGCTGCAGCAGCATTTTTTTAATAATAATAATAACACGGTGTATCACAGATGTGCCTGCATGCCGGAGCCTGAAGCAGCAGCATTGAGTCTTTGAATGCCATTCATGAGTGTGCCCAGCTGGGCCAGGCGCACGCAACGCACGGGACGCACGGGACGCATGGGACGCATTGGACGCATGACAGGAAGCCCGGCGTCTCAGTGTGCTGTGCAGCTCAGACTCCACATGTGCCAGTCCACTGCCAGCAGCCCTCGTGCCTGCCGCCCGCCCCTCCCAGCCTTGACCCACACTGCTCAGCATGGAGTTAACGTCGTGTTTCATGCTTTCAATGCAACGGTGCTGGAGTGAGGTGCTGCGTGGTGCTGCACTCTTGTGGCACAGGACGGGGCTGGCACGCGGCGCAAGATCTCAGGCAATGTGGAGCTGAACGCGGACGACAAGGAGTTCAACCGGTAGGCAACTCATGACTAACTATCAGAAGATGCCGGGAACCTCTTCCACAAATGCTGGCAATCAGCAGCTGCAATGTGGCAGCCACGAGCCCCTTGCGGCTCGTGCCCAACACCACCCAAGCTTCAGCACGCACAACATATGTGCCACAAATGCTTTTGAGCCTGCTTGCCGCGGTCCGCCATGCCTCCAACCCATGCGCCATGCCTGCGCTGGCATCTCCCTGCACGGCGCTGCTCACATCCACAAGCATTGCATATCGCCTTGGCTACGGCCAGCGCATCCATGCGCAAGCCGGATCCCTGTACCTGAGCCTGACCTTGGCACCCCGTTTCTGGACCTCTCACCGCCCCTGCAGCCACATCGCAGCCACCATGGTGTCCCATGGCATCCTCAAAGAGCTCACCACAACCGACGACGGCATTGTGATCATCGAGCACAACCAACCGCACATCACACCAATGACCGCGCGGCCAGGCTCAGCAGTCCCCTCCGGCCGCTCTCCCGTTGCGCCCTTTGGCGCGGTCCGCTCCGGCGGCCGGCCGCGGCCGATGTCTGCGCCCGCGTACGGCGCGCGGCAGGGCGCCGCACCGCCGCCAGTGCCTGCTGAACCCCAGGAGCCACTGTTCCAGCATGTGGGCCCGGACGGTGCTCTGCCCCCGGGCCCTGCAGCCCAGCCGGAGGCGCCCCTGCTCCCACCAATCGCCACACCGCCCCCAGCGGAGCTCTCACCAGAGGATACTCCATCGCCGATGGCTGCGGCGCCACGACTGCGGCCCATGGCAAATGCCAACAACCCTGTGTCACCCATCTCTGTGGTGTAGAGCTTGCTAGAGTTCACAGCTTGATCAAAGGGATTCATGTGTTGCGGTGGCACTGCGGGGGGCGTTGAGAGCGGCACGCTGCCACAACCAGGGCGTTTGCAAGTGGCTGCTGGTGCACTGCAGCTGAAGGGATGGACTGGGGACTGACTGCTGTGTCAACTTGATGCATGCCATGTGTTCTGTTTTGAGTTTTGCATCAGGACAGCGATGGCAGCCAGGCAGTTGCACTGCTTAGGATGGGCTTGGAGCCTCACGCCTTGCATAACTGCGCTTTAATGTTTCAACCTTAGGACGTGACCTCCTTGTATCCTGGCTTGCGTCTGTGAGCCGGGGCTGGCGACGAGCTTGCTGGCGTGAATGCTGCATGCGTACCTGTATTTTCTTCATTGTTGGCCTGCTGCCAGAAGCACTTGGTGGTGGTTGAGTGCAAACTTACCAACTCAGAGACGGCCTCAGGACATTGAATCCTTATCACTGTCCCGTGTCAGCAGCCGTCCGTCAGTTTATTGGTGTGATTGGCACTCATTGTTACAGGCTGCTCTCCTTGGGACAACACGGAACAACACCAGCCTCAATAACAGCGTCAGATTCTGGTTCTTGAGTCCTGGATCATGCCACCTATAGACCTGATGATTCATCACAGTTGTCCGTTGGTCACTTGTAAGTCATGGTATCCATGGCTCAACCCTACAGGCTCCCATGACCCAGCATCTCATACCACTACAGGCCCTGCCTGCCACACATCCAATTTTCACTTCTGCAGCACCCCTAATTCCAGAGGTGAAGGAAGCCCAGGCAAGCAGCCAGCACCCCTACAGCACCGCTAATGAAAAATGCTGTGAAACAGCCAACTCTCCAGCTGCTACGCATGCGCATGTGTGTGCATGCTAGCTGGCTGGGCCGGCCGCTGCCTGCTGCTGGCTGCTTGCCTGGGGCTCCTGCTCCTCTGTCTCTTCAGGAGTGTCTTCAGGCTCTGGCGGCAGGTCAGCGGATGTGCCACGCACGACAATCCTCACTGCTCGCCCAGGCTTCTCACGGAACCTGTGTATGTATGGGCATGCAGAACTTGGCGCTGACAATGCAGGATAACCTCAAATTATAGGGACAGCCAGAATCCGCCAGAATCCAGCAGGCAGACATATCTATGAGCGTTGTGCTACAGTAAGCTTTTAGTGCTGAGCCTCTTTGTACTGCAGCTGGTCAGCTGAACACCAGTACAAACAGCAGGTCATATAAAAAGGCTTCGGTGCCTCCTCTTGCGCAGCCCAGCAGCTGTTGGCAGGCATCTGGCCAGGGTGGGGGGATCCAGGGCGGTGCATGGCACATGCACCCTTGCACGCATTGAACTGTGTGAGCGCACCTCTGGAGAATCAGCAGTGCGCATAGGGCGTCCACTTTTTTCTCCTGAATGTTGCAGAGCAGCGATTGGCATCGTTCTGGTCATTCCATGCAAGCCGCATGCAGCGCAAAGGCTTCTCAATGACTAGCACGCGCATACAGTAGCCGCTTACCACAAGCATGAGCACATCAAGCTGAAGGTTGCGGCCTTGCTTTGTTGCCTGCCACTCTGCTGCTGTCTGGGGCTACACCCACCAGCCGTTCACGCGTACTGCCCAGGCCTTGGTGCTGAGCAGTGCCTGAGAGCCCAACCACACGCAGTGCGTCAGATGATGTACTCGACTCATCTGCATGGCAGAGCACAGCAGCAATAAGCTTGAGCACAGCAGTAGCGTAGCAGCGCGCATTTGTCATGAGCTGGTGCCAGGCCAATTCATGATTTCAGGGTCGCATGCAATGTCATGGCGTGGCTGCAGTGCCGTTGTTCAAACAAGTGTGCTGGTGAGGCGTGCGAGCAGTTGCGATGTGGCAGCATGTCTACATGTGCATCCAGCACATTGGAAAAAGGCACCACAGCAATACCCTCAGCCACCATCACAGGCAAGCGCAGCAAGCATGCATGTACAGCATTCCCCCACAGCTCGCACGTGCAGCATCCTCTCACAGCACGTACCGTACAGAAAGACCTGGATGCCATGCGGCCGTGCCACCAGCGCCAGTGAATGAGCAAACCAGCGACACCTCCTGGCATGTGGGGAGTCCAGCTCTGGGTTCGTGAGGGTGGAGTGAGGGTTGTATGGGTCCAGGGGCAGTCCCACCACCAGGCCCTCCACCTGATGTTGCAATGCGTGCTCCAAGATGGTTCGTGCAAACATGCCTCGGTTCTCCCGGTCGTTCTGCAGTACACACAGCTCCCGTAGGCTGGAGCCATTCCCAAGTGCGAGCCCTGTCCATTTCGTGCCATAGTCGATGCCCAGGACGCGCATGGGCACGTCAGGCTTAGTGGCTGGGGGTGGCCTCGTAGCAGGCACCTGCGTGCTGTTTGCAGGTGGGTTGTGGTGGGCGGCTGGCTGTGGTGCAGGGGCTTGCCGGCTGCGTGGGCTGCTGCCTGAGCGCCCCGCAGGTGGGGCAATGGTGGGGTGAGGGCTTGGCTGCGGCTGCTGCAGCGGCACCGTGCTGCTGCCTGCTTGGGTGTTGTCTTGAGGTGTCTGCATGGATGATAATAACAACAACACGGCGTTTCACAGATTCATCTGCTTGCCGGAGCCCATCAACTAGAAGTTCCTAAGGACCATAGAGATCCAGGTGCTTGCACGGTGTTCCTGTTGAGTCAAGCAAACATGTCTGCATGGATGGGGTGTTCAAATGGCGCCTTCAGCCGTGCATCGCGAACATGAGCAGCAGGCACTGGCAGCTAGCAGCAGCGCAAAGCAGAGCGCCCAACCAGCAGCGTGCAGCCTTACCATGGGCCGTGCTGGGTTGCGTCGAGGCGCCTCGCCAGGCGCGGGCCGCCGCGCAGGTTTGTTTAGTTTGGGTGTAGATGGGCCAGATGGCCAGATGGGCTGCTGCATGGGGTCCTGTGCCCGCACAGCACGAGTGCGCATGGCTGCAGGGCAGAGTGCTGCACTGTGGCTGGCCCACCCCCACAGGCGACCAACCCTAGACCAGGATACGGATTGTACATGAGCAAGCATTGCGGGCTTCAAGATGCGAAAACTGAACAGCGCCACCCAATCACCCACTCCTCTCCACCAAGTCACATGTTTGTGTCCATGAGGGTGCTGAGCGTCAGATGCCGCAAGCATAGCGTTCTTGGCATCCCACGAATTCCGTAGCGCGGGCAGTGGGAGCTAGCCCCTGATTGTTGCACGGTCAACCTTGAGCTTGCAGGCTCAAGGGCCGAGTTTTGAGCGAACAGGCAGCATTGACACAGAGCTGGAGGCGTAGCGTAGAACAGGTGCGGCTCGTGCAGCAGCAGTTTGAAAGGTGGCTGTCAGCAGATGGTGTGCAAGGAGCACAGGCGCCAGGTGCAGCAAGCGTCAGCCTATCAGGGAGCTGCTAACGACGCTGCTGTTATTGATGGAGAGGCTCCAGGCTCAACGCGAGAGGGGGTTCCCCACCCGACAGCTGCTGTCCCAAAGTTCACCGGCAGAGCCGCGCCACAACGCGGGACAAACACAGAGCTGGAGAGCAGAGCTACCATCATTTGGCAGGCTTGTGCCGTTCAGCAGGGCCTGCTCTCAGGTCACCGTCCTGCCAGGCCCAACAGCATGCGGACCATGGTTGAAGCAGGGCTGCGCAGCAAGCATGCAACGTGATACATCCGCTCATGCTGATTACGATGCAACTGCTGGCGAGGGCCAGCGGTGTTTGCATGGGCACAGACCTGTCGGCCTTTTGAAACTCCATGTCCGCAGGATCTTTGGGATGGGGCACGCCCCAGGCCGTCATTGGCGGCAAAGTCTGTTGCTCGTGGCATGCCTAACGTTTCTCTTTAGCTCAGGTGGGACTGGTGACAGATTGAACTTGCAACAACACCATGTGCTGCACCATGTACAGGATTTGGCATGCATGCGCACGTGCGCGCAAGCATATGCATCGATGCACATGTTGGCATGGCACAACATGGTGTTTCATGCTGCCTGTGCCTGCAGCAACAGCCCAGGTGATCCCTGGGTTGGACTCATCATCAGGATTGGAGGGGCGAGCGGATACACCCCCTGCGCCCGAGGGGGAAGGGGAGCCGCTCTACGATGGCTTCCCCCCAGCACCAGACACCTCACCTTCAGAGCAGTATGGGCAGTTGAATTCCTTCCCCTTTTGCGTTTGCGATGACTACCGCTGCAATGTCAGCCCCTACCGGCTGAAGTTTGTGAGCAGGGAGCCCACGGCCACTGAGGTTAAGCTGAACTTCAAGCTGTTCAAGGTGTGTGTCTACAGTCACGTGCCGTACATACTGCACGTGCAGGGCTCAGGCTCGGGCTATCTGTTCATGGGCATGTGTATGCCGTTCTGGATATGCGCACTGCATTGTTTGGGTGCTCGAGAAAGCTAACAATAATAACACGGCGTGTCACAGATGTACCTGCATGCCGGAGCCTGACAGCCTGACCAGCTCGAAAAAGCTGGTTTTTCAAAAAGCTGATTGCTTGGTTGCGTTGCACAGGTGCCTGGTGGTTTCACTCAGTCCACTTGCTACAAGGCCCTGCTCTTCAACGTCGGCAAGATTGAGCTGAACGTCCGTAAGTGCCATGTGCTTGCGTGCTGTGCTGTAAGTACTGCGCCCATGCGCAGGCACTTCCAGTGGCAGATCGGGTCCGCCTGGAGTTGCGCAGGACTCCATGGCTCGGTGTCACCATTGTGAAGCCTTGGTGTTTGGTGGCTGGCGCTGAGCAGTGGCTTGTCTCGTGGCCATGCTGTGCAGCCATGACTTGCCAGAACTACGTGCGTGGCGTGCGTGTCAATGGTCAATTGAGGACGTACTACTTTGATGATGACTTCTCGACGGTGCGTGTGCCCACTTTCTGTACCAAACACTGGGGACGGTCAAGTTTCAGTGGATGGCACCATGTCAGGCATGTACAGCATTTGGGCTGCTGTTGCGCGTGTGTCTGTCACCACAGGCTGTGATTATGGGTGCTGTCCTCTATCAACCCTGAGCCTACACTGTACTGCTCACCCCAACAGGGCAAGCTGCGCATCACGGCCCTGAACATGCCTGAGAACGTAGCAGACGGCGCAGATGTGCAGCTGCTGATGAGCACGCGCGGCTGCAACACATTCGAGAGCCTGAGCGTGAACAGCGACGGCACCCTCAAGTACTCCATCATGGAGAGCTCGCAGCACCGCTGCTGCCCCATTTGCATTGAGGCGATGTCGCCCCCTCCTCCCCCTCCATCTCCCTCCCCACCCCCTCCTCCCTCCCCAAGACCTCCCTCTCCTACCCCTCCTCCTCCGCCCTCGCCGTCCCCTCCCCCTCCCACATCGCCCTCCCC
>BDCZ01000551.1:0-12669 GCA_001662365.1 Chlamydomonas applanata
CCCCCCCTCTTCCCCCTCCTTCTGCCCCTCCCTGCCCCCACACCCACCTTGTTGTACGCGCCGCGCAGCTTGAACGAGAACACGGGCTGTAGGTCCTCGCGCTTGAGCAGGATCTTGTTGCCCGACGCCTCGCTCAGCTTGCGCGCCTCCTCCAGCGGGGACTGGATCTGTGGAGGCGGTGGAGGCAGGGGGCGTGTGGACGTGGGCGTGGGGTGGGGATGGGAGGGCGGAAATGGGAGGGTGGCGGTGACAACGTGCAGGGGTGCGTGGATCAATGTGTGTGCGCGCATGTGTGACGTAGCAGCATGGGCAGGCGGTGGCTGGGCCTCACCGCGACGTCATACACGCGTGCAGTGAGGATGGCCCGCAGGTAGCCATCTGGTGTGAAGCGCCACGCGTTCTGCCCGCACCCTGAGGGGCCCTGCAGATGGTGAGCGGCGGTGCGTGGGGGTTGGGCCATGGTCAGTGGCACTGCTCAATAGCGCCTGATGCAAGCAGGTGGTGTGTCTTGTGGTGTGGTGTGGCAGGGGTGTGCAGGTGCGCAGGGCTTGCATGGCGTGTACTAGTACGTCCATGTGGTTGCCCATGCATGGCATGACCCAAGCCCTACCTGGCACTCGGTCTTTGTGCATCCGAAGCAGCGAAACACATCCGCTGGCAGACCTTTCCCCTTGCGATCCACGGTGCTCAGCTGGCCGGGCGGCAGCTGCAGGTCCTCGGGCACACAAAGGGTAGGGCCTGGCGCGGTGCTGGCGGCAGGTGGCGCAGTAGCCTTCGCTTTCTCTGATGGGCTCACTGTTGCTGTGCACTCCACGCGCAACCGACCAGCACGAGATCCAGGGACCGGTCTTGCAGCTGATGGCTGCCGCCGCGAGCGCGGTAGGCTGCCTGTGTGCCCTGTGTGAAGCATGGTATTAGTTGCACACGTGCAATCAGTCGCAGCTGTTTTGGTCCAACAAATCAGCGCCCAGCAGTATTGGTAATGGCGTTTCTGCAAGGCTAACGGGTGGCGATGCTGTTCGCGCTTGATGGACGCTAGCCCTGCAGCTCTAAATTGAAAAGTGCCCCAAACCCTCAAAAACCCCCCACCCACCTTCCGATGTGCCTTCTGGCTCGCGAGTCCGCTGCTTCTTGGCCTGCACCTTCTCTGATATGCTTACTTCTACCGTGCGCTCAGTGCCCAGCTGAGTAGCACGAGATATCGGGGCCACGAGCTGCGAGGTCGCAGCTGATGGCTGGCGCCGGGAGCGTGGCATGCTAACTGCATTGTGGCCCGACTGTAGCATGCTGCTGATGTCACTGTGTGGAGGGGCAGCCGCAGGTTTTGCGTCACCAAAGTCAGACCAGTGGTTGATGATGATGCGAGTTTGTCGATGCAGTGCAGGATCCTTAACGCAGTGTATGTTAGCTGAATAGGTTTGACCCAATACCAACATCCAGCAATATCTAAATAAAACGCGCCCCAAACCCTCAAAACCCTCAGGTCCAGCTTCAGGTTCAGCTCCACGTCCCAGCTGCTGTTTTGCGTCCGGGCACCGGCGTACGGCGAAGCCGCATATGCACCAGGGCTTGATGAACGTGAACACCCACTAGGAGGGACAGGGGCTGGAGGGAGGCCAGGGCGCAAGGCGCCCATAGCCTGATAGCCAGAGGAATCGCAGGAATGGCCGAGCGTAGTAGGCGCCAAACTCGTATCCCTGAAAGGTTTCAAGATCCAAATGGTGAGCACACCCAGTGCAGCGAGCGTAGCGATGTTAGGCAGGTCAGGCGCCAGCAGTTGGCACACATGGCCACAACCAAGGGCCCAAATTTCCAAAACCCCAGCGGCCAGCACCCGTAGCGATCTGGGACCACTGGCACAACACCGCGTGGACACTAATGCATGCTCGCAGTGTTTTGGGAGTTGGAAGCACCCCGCCCTCGGCGCCTCGTCTACCGGGTGCTGAAGACCAAAGACATTGCCCGCAGGCTGCTAGGCAAAGAGGTCCGAACCGCTACGAGCAAGCGTGCATGCACAGCTGCAAGCCGCCCTGCAGCCAGGCCCATGGCGTGTCGAGAAGCCACACTAGTGTCCCCATGTTCAGTCCATGCATGAACAAAGCCCATGCAGACATCATGCGCCACTTCGCACGCTGCTAGGCGCGTTGTCGCATGAACACAGCCCCGTGTTATCTGGTGTCCACAGGTGCACCTTTTCTGGCCAGACGACAAGCAATGGTACCGGGGCATCGTGGACGATGTAGGTGGTGATCTGCAGCTGTTGAACTGGGCATCTAACTGTGGGATAGGTAGGTCCATTAAAATTTGCAGATTTGCGATCGAAAACCCTGGATGCCGCCTTTTCTCGCTTGTTCCAGGTGGACGTGGAGAAGTCCACCCTCTACATCCACTACCCGGAGGGCGACGAGTACGAGGACGTCGACGCCAAGGAGCTGATTGGGGCCGGGCACATCGCAGTCGGTGGGTGTGCTCCCTGAAAGCATACATGTGGCCTGCACAGCTGTCCATGAGGCAACTGTCCCAGTGTCCCCACAGCCTGCTGCCACCGTGTGCCACCCCAAGGCTGTGTGCCAAACCCCAGCCCCTACGCTTCGTTGTGCCGTGCGGTGCAGTGGAGGAGCGCGCGTTTGGTGCGGCGCTGTATGCGGGGGACATCCCGCTGGATGACAACGACCGCGCGACTGCCACGTACCTGCCGCCTGGCCAGGAGCCCGTATCATCCGAGCCAGTGCAGGAGCCGGACACGGGGCCCAGCAGCAGTGGGGGCAGCGAGGCTGAGGACGAGGAGGCGGCGCGCAGGCGGAGGGGCTCAGCGGTCAAGGCAGCCGCAGCGCGCGCCGCGGCGCGGCAGCACCACAGGCAGGTGTCACGCAAGCGCGGCGCGGAGGGCGAGGGCGAGGGGGGTGCCGACAAGCGCGCACGCCATGACGGCGGCGGCAGCAGCGAGGTGGCCGAGGCCGAAAAGTTCCGGTCCGCGGTACTGGGGGCGCTCATGGGGCAGCTGGGCGGGGGGGCGGGTGGCAGCGGGGGGGCGGGCGGGGCGCGCCCCAGTACCAAGGCCAGCGCGGCGGCTGCAGCTGCTGCGGCGGAGCAGGACACGCGCAAGCGCGCGCGAGAGCAGCTGGTGGCGGCGCTGCAGACGGCGGCGGACGAGCTGCGGCGCGAGGGCTTTGCGGACGCTGCGATCGCGACACCTGGGGACGTGGGCGTGGCGGTGGAGCTGGCGCTGTACAAGGCTAACGGTGAGGCCCAGGTTTTGAGGGGGGCAGGGCAGGGGGTTGGGGGTGGGGGCCAGTGTTTGAGGGGGCATTCAAAACGCTTGCCGCATGCCTGCGCACCAACACAATCTGCCACTGCCGGCCCAATACCCACTGAACCCACCCACCACTGCCGTTGCAAGCAGGTGGGCTGACCAAGGAGTACAAGACCAAGTTCAGGAGCCTGGTGTTCAACTTGAAGGACGCGGCCAACCCGGACCTGCGCGCGCGCGTGCTGCAGGTGGGGGCATGCGTGGAAACATGAGGTGACCAGCACACATGTCCTGCAAAACGCCGCGCCACTGCGGCCGGGGCGAGGCAGCACGCTGCGTATGCGAGGTGCATGTGGCGTGCTGCAAGCTGGTGGCATGGCAATGAGGCACGTAGTGGCTGCGCCGCAGTCTGAGCAGACCATCGATCCTGTCCTGTCCGCCCCGGGCCCCCTCCTGCCTTGCTGCTGCGCTCGCTGCCCCCCTGCACCCTGCCTCCCAGCCGCTCATGCCGCTGTACTGCCACCTCCGTGCCGCTGTACTGCCCTCTGTACTGCAGGGCGAGCTGTCGCCCGACGCGCTGGTCGCGCTGTCGCCCGCCGAGCTGGCAAGCAAGACGCTGAGCGCGTGGCGCAGCAAGAAGAGCGAGGAGATGGCCAAGGCCAAGTTCCTGGACGAGGGTGGGTGGGGCCCGGGCGGCTGTGTGCCTCTTGTGCGTGTCAGGGTGCTGGGTGCTGCAGGGTCACTCAGGTCTCCCCAAATTGGCAGTGTTCTATATTTACTTGTGGAGCTGCGGGGGGTGGGGGATGGGGTGGGGTCAGGGGCGCCTAAGGGGTGATCTCCCTGAGGCTGAAAACTGGGTGCTTGGCCAGTTGCGTGCTGCAGCCCGGTCAGCCTGTGCTGTGTGCGCTTGCCTTGGCAGCTGCGCCCACTGGTGCCTCACCCCCTCATGCCCTGCCGTGTGTCTGCGCATGACATGGCCGCAGAGGCTGCCGCCAAGTTCAGCACGGCCGCGGCGGCTGCGCTGAAGGAGCAGCGCGTGGAGGCGCTGGCGCGGCAGGTGGGCGGCCGGCTGCTGACGTCACGGGACGCGGAGAAGAAGGGCGATGCGGCAGCGGGGGGGTCCAAGGCCGGTGGGGTCGACGGAGACGGCGGCGGCGAGAGCGGGGCCGCGGGAGGGCAACACCTCAGCGGGCGCATGTCGATGGATGGGGTGGCCGGTGGCGAGGATGGTGGCCACTTGGCGGCTTTGCGGCTGGGGTCAGCGGGCAGCGGGGCGCTGGTAGGTGCGGGCGGGAGTCTGGGGCTGGCGTCGCCGCGGGAGCAGGGGGAGGGGGGGCCGACAGGTGCGGCGCGCATCCAGGCGCTGCTGCAGGGCGTGGTGCCGGTGGCAGCAGGGGAGGCAGGCGGGGGCGCGACAGCGGTGAGCGGCGCGGCGCGCGGCGCGCTCAAGCCCACCGTGCTGCGTGCCGCCGGGGGCGGTGGTGAGGGCGTGCGGGGGAGTGGGGAAGAGGGCGGGGGTGAGCCGATGTATGACCCGGGTGCCTCACATTTGACCTCCCCCCTGGGGGAGCCTAGCCCCCGTGGCAAGCTGCAGCACCAGCACAGCTATGGTGAAGACATGCAGGAGGATGTGGGCGGTGGCGGCCAGGAGGAGCAGGAGGAGCTTCAGGACCTGTCCCCCATTGTTGTGCGCGCGCCGGAGGGGTCGCGTGCCGCCAGCCTAGTGCCCGGAGACCTGGTGCGTGGGCTGAACGAGTGTGGCGTAGGGCATGGCTCGGGCACGCATGGGTGCATGGGCGCATGGGCTGGTGATGGTCGCACAGGTAAGGTGTCAGGTGCAGGTTGTGGCTGGGGGTCAGGTAAGTGGGCAGCATGGCAGCTGTTTTCGTGTGTGCGTTTAGCAAACCAGCGTGTCAGCGTGCACTTGACAGCAGTGGCAGCAGAGTCAGTGGCAGCAGCAGCAGTGCCACTGCCCGGGTGCAGTTATGAGGTCCTATGCCTTGTGTCTGCCAAGAGCATGCATGTATTGGTATGTCAGCTGCACATCGCAGCAGCAGCAGCAGCAAGGATGTGTGATGCTGATGAGCAGCAGCAGCAGCAGTACAGCATCTGGCACGGCAGCAGGCTGTGCAGGGGGCGAACTGGCTGGCGGCTGTGCTTGCTGGCTTTGGCACTGCAGTGGGCAGGATGCTGCTGCTGATGTTGGCTGCCATGCACGCGGTGCCCCTGTAACCACGGACGACCAAAGGTCACTCGTGTGGCGAGAGCATGCCTTGGATGAAGCAGGGCCATAAGGGCAGCTGATCTTAGACACGCATGCAACACATGGCAGCAGGAGCAGGCAGTGCATGAAGCCCAATCAGCAAGCCATGCAGTGGTGGTGTTGCTGGCATGGGCATGATGTGACACGAGCAGCGGCATGCATGTGACAGAAGTGTGCAGGCAGCAGCTCTCATCACCACCAATTGTGCATGCAAGCATGTGACATGGTCATGCACCGTGAGCTAGCACATGGGTGGCCCAGCCATGGTTCAGGTTTCATGTATCATGTGCATGGCTTTCAACTCATGGTGGGCAGCACACCCAGTCATGGGGTGCCATGCTGTTGTGAATCCTTTCAAGACCACATCCAGCTTCATGGGATGGGTGGTGCATGGAGCCACAGGTGCATGGGTGCAGCTACAGGACATAATGTGCATGTGTACTGTTGTGGGGATAAGAGGGCTGGTTGGGACTTTGAGGTGCAGTTTGCATGTGGCACAAGTGGGGCCCAAGGGTAGGTGGATGGCGGGCGCACCGGAAGGAGGGGTGAGGAAGAGGGGTGTTGTGTGATGGGTGGGGGACATGGGGTATTGTTTGTAGTGCGGTTGATCTGTTCCGGTGGTTTGCATCATGGTCACGTGATGTGTGCAGGGCCTGGGGTCAGCCGCAGTCCAGGCGTGCTCATCAGCTCAAGCAGCACATGCCTCGGGGCAGCCTAGCGTGTTGGGGGACCACCAGCTAGGGGTGCACACTCGAGCACTCAACACATAGCTGTGACAGTGCTGTGTGAACAGCATGGCATCACAGCAGCTGGCACGCGCATGCGCACCCCATGCCATGTATTGGCATGCCCACCACCACTGCTGCATGGCTGCCCATGCCCGCCACGCACTGGCCATGCAACTGGCTCCCTCCACCGGTATGTGCACCTGCACCACCGGCCACATCAGGTGACCTTCCCTGTGTGCCCTGTGCTGCGGGTGCTGCGCTGTGTGGCTGCAGGTGTGGCGCGGCATGCTCAACTCGCCCGAGTTTGGCAGTGGGCTGGTGGCGGCGTGCCACGTGGCGGGTGCTCATGAGGCGGGCACACTGCTGGCGGGCGCAGACGGCATTGACGTCAAGGGCATGGTGCGCGCGCACGGTGGCTGCTGACACTTGTACGACCGCATATGTGCTGCTGTACCGCTGCTAATGTGCTCTGTTGTACTGCTGCCGGGGTGTGGCGTGCGGCATGCGTTCAGCATCATTAGCATGCTCCCGCCTACAAGCTAGTGACCAGTACCACTCTCGCCGCCATCCACGCACTCACTGGGACAGCACCCTGACCAGTACCTTCGGCAAGCAGTACCTTTGGCAAGCAGTACCTTCGGCAGTACATCCCGCCAAGCAGTTTACCTTTTGCCAGGGTGCACCTTCTCCATCGTGTTGTTTTGTAGCTGTGATGCGCTATGACCTGATGTGTGCGTGGTGGTGCATGGGCTGTGCACGACAGGTACGCGCGGAGAAGGTGGAGGAGTTTCTATCTGAGCTGGCGGCGCGGTCGCGGTCGAGGCAGGTTGCGCTGGCCACGCTGCGGCACGTGCCGGGTGCCGGGGGCGAGGCGGAGGACGGCAGCACGGCGCTGGGCCGCATGAGCGCGCTGTACGCGAACAAGGGGCGCACGGGTGGGTGTGGCGTGCTGTGGCGGTGGCGGCGCTTGGGTAGATCGGTGCCTTTTGTGTGGGTGTGGGTGTGAACGGGACGGGCTGGCTGCAGCGCCCAGGGCTCAGGCACCCAGGACTGGGCGGGATCTCGCAGCTTGGCTGCGCACTGTATGACCATCTTGTACACAGGATGTGGTCCAATGCATACGCAGTAGATAGGCGCCTCGTTGCGTGCAATGCATATGAGCTGCTCTGAATCCCTGATGTGCTGCTGCCCTGTCGCACCTGGTGGTGTTCCTGGATCAGGGCTTCTAACACACAGCTGAACCATTGTCCAAGCCCTGCCTCTGTAGTGTATGCACGCAAGCCGATGCGCCCAGATCCCCGCAGCCCTGACCCCCGACCCCTGTACCTCCCCTGACCTCGCAGGCGTGTTCCACCCAGGCCATGGGCTGGAGGCGTACCTGCTGCCCCCGGGCCGCCTGGCGGCGCGCCTGCTGCTGACCGCGCGGCTGGCGGCACCCCCCAGCACGGTGCACTTGTTCCCCGCCAACGTGGCGCACGGAGAGATGCTGGCAGCCATCATTCACAGGTACGAGGCGGGTGTGGGGGGGGGGCTGTTTGTTGGCGGAGAGCAGCCAGAGGCTGATGAGAGCAGCCAGAGGCTTGTTCTAAAAACAGTCGTTGGGTCGTGGCAGCCATGCATGCTCTAACAAGTGGTGTCTTGGGATGTTATTATATGCTGCTACCTAAAACTGTGGCTTGTGTACTCATTGAGCACCACGTGTCGGTCTCTCGCAGGCGGGAATGGGCGCCGCCCGTCATGCTGGGAGTGCCGCCCCCGCCGGCGGCCGCACCCGCTTATAACCCCCCCGGCTCCGCTGCACCGTCACAGCCGCCGCCACCGCAGCCGGCACAGCCGATGTACGACCCGCGCATGGCCGCGCAGCAGCAGCAGCAGCAGGCAGCACCGGCAGACCCGCGGCAAGCAGCTGCCACGCAGCTGCCAGCGGCCCCGCCAGCCCCAGCAATGCCTAGCTGGATGGCCGCTCTCCCCGCTGAGATGCAGGCACAGCTGGCTGCCTCCCAGGGGGAGGGCGCGCCACCACCACCACCACCACCCCAGCAGCCGCCGCAGCAGGCCGCGCCACCCCCCGTGTCGGCCGCCCCTGCAGTCCCGGACCTCTCCTCCCTCCTCTCCTCCCTCGCGCCGGCATTGGGGTCCAGCGGGGCGCCTGTGGCACCGCCACCCCAACAGCCGCCACCGCATGCAGAGCCACAGCCACAGCCACAGCCACACGGGCCACCTGCCCCTGCAGGTCCGTCCGGCCTGGATCCCAGTATGCTCGCATCCCTGGCGGCTTCTCTGCAGCAGGCGGGCGTCCCCCCGCCGCAACAGCCACAACCACAGGGCCCGCCCCAGGGGCCGCCACCCCCGCACCACCACATGGGCGGGCCGCCGCCGCACCCCGACGCGCCCCATGCACCCCCACCAGGCACAGTGGTCATCCAGAACCCGGATGGCTCCTTCCGGCTGCTGGACACAGGGGGCCAGGGGGGGCCACAGGGCGGGGGCCCCGCGCCCATGCTGCTGGTCCAAGGTGACCAGGTGCTCAGCTCGGGGCCCCTGGTCATCGACCCCGCCACTGGCCAGCCCATGCTGCCGCCCCATTCACAGCCGCAGGCCGCCGGACCCTGGCAGCCGTCTGGGGACCCACGCGGCGCACCCCCACCGCCCTGGGGGCACGGGGCCCCGCCTCAGGGGCCGTACGGGGCGCCGGGGGAGGGGCCGCCCCCGCCTGGCCCGTACGGCCCGCCCGGTGGGCCGGCCCCCGGTGGGCCGCAGTACGGGCCCCCGCCCGGTGGTCCTCCCCCGCCGTGGGAGCGCGCGCCGTACGGTGGGGCCCCGCCCCCTCCCGGCGAGTACGGCAACCAGCCGCCGCCGCCAGCAGGGCCGCGCGGCGAGTATGGGGGTCCCCCACCTCCCGGTGAATACGGCGGCCCGCCGCCCGGCGAGTACTGGCCAGGGCCCCCCGGTGGGCCGCCCCCGCTGTACGGCAGGGAGCTGTACGGTGGTCAGCCACCCCCACCGCCCTACCGTGAAGGACCGGGGGGCCGGGGGGGCGGGTGGCGCGGTGAGCGGCCCCTGCGTGGGGGTGGGCCGCCGCAGGGCGGGCGGGGCGGGACGCGGCAAATGTACAATGCATACGCCGGGCCCCCACCGCGGGAGGGGGATGAGGGGGGCCGGGGTGGGGGCTGGAGGGGTGGGCCCCGGGGTGGCCGCCGCTGATTGCAGGCTACGCGCAATCTGGGTTCGGTGGGCTGCATCGTGCCTTATGCTGCATCCCCTGCATTGGACTGTTAAGCTGTGGGTTGATTCAAGAGTACGTATCAGCTCATCGGCTGCAATCAAATGTCGTGCTTTGGCGTGCATGCTGCAACCTGGGAGCTTGCCTATGATTTGCCTATGAGGAGAAGGGCAGGATGGAGGCCTGACTCATGGAAACGAAGGAGCAAGGGGTATGGTTACAGATACTGGCTGGTGTGCAGCAAGCAGCAGGCCTGGTTGCACGTGTAACAGTCTCACTACGCCTTTGTTTCCGCCGATCCTTTCTGAGCTGACACCGAAAAGACCTCAAGTTGCAGTACAGGCCCCTCAGCAGTACAGCTCCTCAATGCCAGCCCCGCCGACTTCCACACATTCGCAGCGGTGTGAGGCTGGCGTGACGGGGACAACATCTTTTGTTCATTCTCTGCAAAAACACCTTCAGACACAAGTCTCAGGATTGAGATACATGTGAGACTTCCCAGGCACCTGTCTGGGGATTTGTACACTCAGCAGAGCTCGTGGCGCTCTGATCTGACAGCACAGACGCTCTCAGCGCATCCCCTTTGCGTAGTCCTGTGTTTTTCGCGGCGAACGGGGCGCATCTGGGGTCAACACCTTCCCGTTGACCTTCCCTTGGGTGCGTGGGGCCTCACATACTTTTTATCACTGGGAGAGGAATGAGCGCACCAAGCCCTGCACGAGCTGGACCACCTCACATCTGGTGCCTGGTACACACCGTCACCACTGCGGCCCTGGGCACGCTGGGTGGGTTCTGGTGGGTTGCCGTACCGCCTACTACGGCGCCCTGCAACTGCCACGCTGCTCATCACTTGCTACACCTCTAACGACTTGGCGCTGGAGCTCGCGCTCCGTGCCCCGGTGCCCGCCTGGTTGGCACTCGCATTGGTTGATGAGGGGCACGGGGCTTGCTGTGGCTGCTGCTGCTGCATGGCCTTGCACATATCCGTGATCTCCCTCTTCCGTGACCACGCCCAAGAGCGTCCTTCACATTACATCACAAAATCACCCCACCATATGCCCCCATCATAGATCTCAAGCCCAAGGGCTCGTAGGTTTACTCTGGCCTTGCAGCGGTTCTGTTGCACCTAGTCAGGCCGCTGCATAGGCACTGCTGTACAAACTACAACGGCAGCAAAGCTGGCACTACAGATGGCACTACACCGCAGGTACATACACGCTCCCCCCCTCCCCAGCCACAGGGCCCCACATGGCCTCCAAGCGCCATAATGGGTTTCAATGATGCAGCGCACAACATTAATCTCAGTGGTGTTAGCTCCACTACTACTGCTGTCATCGGTTGCAGCCACGTGCTTCACACCCCTACCTGCCTCATTCTTGAAATCTAGTGTCTATCTCAACTACCTGCTACTTCCGGGTCAGCCTCCCCACGTCATCACATGGATCAGCCTGGCTAGCCTGGTCACGCACGCTGCAGTGTTCACACACGCCGGTAATATGTATATGTATATGCTGGCCCTCAGCACAGTAGTTAGTTTGCTGCCGATGGCTGTGCGGGCGCTGCTGCAACAGCCGGCACCTGGCCAACCGCCAGTGACGCCTCCAGCCGATCCAGCCGCCGCCGTACCGCCTCGGCCAGCGTGTGCCGCGGGTGAACGTGCCTGCACAGGCACGCAGGGCAGGTTGTTGCCTGCTTCTGCATCAAGCCGCAGGCAGCAGTCACTTGCACGCGCCTGCACCCGTCCCCATGCGACAGCTTTGGAACAGATGGCAGAGAGCAAAGGGGGCTCGTATCCCAGCCTTTGCCAGCACAGCTCGCCCACAGGCCTTGCCACTGGTGCACCCCACAGCAGCCCCAAGGCCAGCAAGACACCCCACCCCACCCCACCCCCAACAGTCCCCGCACCAGGGGTCTACAATCTTGGGCGCAGGCACAGTGTCGGGGAACCACATGCGCTGGAACGTCTCAAACCCGGTCATCGTTATGGCTGCAGTACAGTGGCAGTACAGCGGTGGTACAGCACCAGTTGTGTTGCGCAGAGTGGGCGGGGAGGGAGTGCGCGGAGTGTCAAGGAGCGTGGCAGGCTCAGGCGAAGGCAGGGGCGGTGTGCGTGGGCAGCACGCACGTGGCAAAGCTGGCGGAGGCAGCAGCAGCAGCAGCAGCAGCAGCGGCGGCCGCACCAAACATGGGGGGGATGAGCGCGAGGCGAGGTCCCAGGCCACGCAGGAACGCGCGCGGGCCGCCCTCCGCCCACATCTGACGCACGCAGTCCTGCGCGCAGGTTCAGGGGATCAGGGCGCATCCAGGGGCTGAGAAATGTCCGGGTTTCAGCAGCGCTGGGTACGCGCGGGCAACCCATGTGCAGCCGGACCGTCACTGCAGCACCACCGCACAGCACCTGCCCCACGCATCATGCCCCAGCACTGCCTGCAGCTGCCAGCACACACGCATGGCTTAACGCAACTGCATGCGGCTGATCGAGCGCTGCGGCTGCAGGGAAGGCCCCGCACACAAGTCACAGCACCGATCTGGCGGCATGCCCCAGCCTTGCACGCCTGCAGCAAGCCATCCGCCACCCCGCACTGACTGGGCCGCAAGCTGGCCGGCAACCAACCAGCCCTTTGCGTGCGCACGTGCCCACGCACCATCAGCCCCTTGTATCGCCCCGTCGTGTCTGCCTGCATGCGCGTCTTGATCACGTCCGCGGGTGTGGTGAGCCCGCCCGCCAGCAGCCCCGCGCCCAGGCCCGCCGCCATGAGGCCCTGCGGCACGGCATGGGGCGAGGTTCGGCGCGCATAAGCAGTGCGTCGTGCGGAGTACCACGCGGTGTGTTGCGGAGAAAGAGATGCAGTGCAGCGCGATGCAGCAGGGCACGCAGGCATGCGAGCACTGACGTGAGGGGTGGTTTACTGTTGTTGTTGTTGTTGTTGTTGTTGTTGGTGGTGGTGGTGGTGGTGCACCGGTCACACGAGGCTGCCTGACCTCCATGCACGCATTGGAGCACTGGGCCTGAGGCCTGAGGCCCCTGCTGCAGGCTTTCATGCAATACAATTACGTTCCACGCCATAGCGCCCCATAGCGCCGACACACCGGGTATGCGGCGTCATGGACCTGCCTGGTTGCACTCAAACTCACTCATGGCACATCCTGCCCACACCCCGCATGCACCCCCCCCCCCCCCCCCCCCCCCCCCCCCCCCCCCCCG
>BDCZ01000551.1:21911-38870 GCA_001662365.1 Chlamydomonas applanata
ACAGCGCCACAAAACATACCCGCCCAGCATAAGGGTTCACACGCAGCCACACAACAACAGCTGGCCGCAGCTCATGCGACGAGTTTGAGCTGCACGCACACATACATGCGATGGTGAGGATCGAGACACCAAATGTATGTACTGAATCAATGGAATGTGCTGTGGCCTTGCATGCCAGCCAGGCCACAGGCGTTATCATCTGATCAAGAACAGAAAGCCACCAAACATACACAGCATTTGACTCGATGGAGGGCATGGTGGGCCAAGGGTGGCCAGCACACCGTCATTTACCACAGTTCGACAGGTCTCTTTCAGAACTGAACGATGCTGTCAGTCCGCGGAGTGCCATATACAGGCCCAGTTGCCGCTACAGTCAAGAAGTCACGCAGGCGATGCATACTGCAGCCAATGCTCAAGCAGCCAATATCAAAAGATAGCCCACCATTGATGGGGGTATGGGTTAGCCCTCATGCCGTGAGAGTGACCTGTACAAGACCAGACAAGAATGTAAAATGGCAAATGTATCTGCCCAATTATAAAGCAACAGCCGCCCATGTCAGCTATATCATGCCAACAGCTCCCCCGCGATTCATCACTGCCACAAATAACGAAATACGCCACGCCACCAACACACACTCTTGGTAATTGAATCAGCATCCCATCCCACTCCTGCAACCGCCCCTACTCCTGCACCACCCGTCCACCGCCCACCGCGCCCACGCCCTCCTCCCCTCTGTTGCCCCGTGCCACACAGGCCCGCAGGCGCATGACGGAGCCCGTGTCAACAGCCCTGAACCCTTCGCCCCTGTTGCCCGCAGCCACACAGCAGCGAGCCCACAACGCGCCCCCACCCTGCACACAGCACCCGTCACCAGGGCTGCCACTGACGCTGCAGCACTCCAGGCCCACGCGCGCACCGGCGCCCACCGCCAGCACGCCATGTCCCGCCCACCCGCTCGCCTTGGGCCTCAAGTGCGCAGTGGGGCCGGCTGCTTGAGGGCTGCCGCCGCCACCGCTGCCCCAATGCCACGTGTGGGCGCCGCCGCCCCCACTGCTTCGCAGGCTGCTGCCAAACGCGACGGTGTTGGTGGGGCAGGCTTTTCCAGGGTTGCGTGTCGTGGCTGCACCGGCCTTGGGGCCCTGAGGCGGGGTGGTGGTGGCTGCAGCGCACGCCGCTGGCAAGGGCACAACGGTGATGGTGCAGTGCGTGAGCGCTGCGCTGGCACCTGCCCCTGCCACCAACACGCCCGTGCACACCGCGGGGGCTGCCGCAACGGCTACGGCAGCTCGCGACAGTCCCCCCGCCCCGCTGCCGAGCCGACGCAACGCGCCTGCTGACGGGGAGCCCCGCACTGGGCGGGGGCCGTGCGCTGTCGCCAGTGGCGCTGAGGGTGCAGCCGGCTGCCGCTGCAGGTGGCAGCCCACCAGCTGCACGCTGCCGCCCGGCTCCACAGTCAACAGCGCACAGCCCGCTGCACCCACAGCGCCCACGCCCATGCCTGTGCTTCCTGAGCTGCCTGCTGCGCCCGCCGCATGGCCGCCTGTCCCACTGATGGTCACACATTCGAGCCCCACATGGCGCGCCGCCACCGACACGCGCGCCCCGTGTGGCAGCAGCAGCCGGCCGTTGGTGAGGGTCACATGGGGCACGGCGAAGCGCAGGCTGCTGCCGCGAGGCAGCGCCCCACTCAGGGTCCCTCCTCCCAAGTCAATCACCCGCTCCCTGCCCCACACAGCAGGGGCTGCACCAGCAATGGCGGCTGCACCTGAGTGATGACTGATGGCCATGGTTGGCGAGTCTGACCAGCTGCTGCCAGAGCCGCGGTCGCCAGTGCTGGGCCGGTCCTCCAGCCCCACGGCCCCGGCCGCTGCCTCTTCACGCCTCCAGTCTGCCTCCAGCGCTGCCAGTAGTGCACACAGCTGTGCCAGGGTGGTGGGCGGCACACCTGCGTAGCTGGCCACCTCGGGTTGCGCCTCTGCTGTTGGCTCTGCTGCCAGAGGAGCGGGTGATGACAGTGAAGAGAGCTCTGGCACGGGCATCGGCTCCGTGGCTTCAAGGGCCGGCGCCATGGGCGTGCTGTGTGCGCTGCTGTGGGCGCTGTCCAGGTGACTGGACGCCAGCCCCAGCGCATCCATATCGTCCGGGGCGACCAGCAACAGCCGGGCGGGTGCATGCGCCGTGCTGTGCCGCGGTGTGCCGCACGCCGACAGGGACACCGCTGAGCTGCCACGCACGCTTCCGTCCGCGCAGGCCTTGCCCCCAGCGCACACGCAGCCGCAGACGGGCAGTACGGGCACCGACCGGCCTGCCGCCCTCACGAGCTCGCTTGAGACCGTGGCAGGTTCGGCCGCCACAGCTGGAGCATCCGCTGCCACCGCAGCCGCCTCACACACCCGGCCCAGCTGCTCCATCGCAGAGGACCGGGGGCTGGTGGCGGTAGGGGGTGCCTCCAGCTGCTGCGCGCTGGGTGCCGCATCCGTTGCTGTCGACCATGTGGCCACCTTCTGCGTCCTCGCCACTCTCACATGACCCTGTGGGGGCGCGAGCAGCGAGGGCAGGAATGCAGGCGCCGCCGCTGCTGATAACCCAGGTGCGCTGCAGGCGGCGTGCTGCGCCTCCCACTGAGCATGCACCGCGCCCTCCCAGCCACCGCCGGCTTGGTCCTCGCCCCCCTCAACCTCCTCGGGCCCCAGTAGGATGACCACTTGGGGCAGGCCACACCCGTGCCCGTCCCAGGGCAAGGCAGCAGGTAAGATGTGCGCCACGTGGCCTGCACCCGCCACCCACGTGCTGCCCGCAGTAGACGGGCGGTACAAGGGGTGTGCGTCCTGATCCTCGTACATGCATGTGAGGGAGGCAGCGCTGCTGGCTGTGGCGGGTGAGCCGATGCCTGCACTGCCACTGCCACACGCCGCCAGCACGCAGCTGCTGGGACTGGGGCGGCTGGTGCGCTTGCGAGAGGTGGCACCCTCAGCGGCGACCGCTGGCGGCCTGGGCTGGGCTGGGCAGCTGGGCGAGCGATGCATGTCCCCCTGTGCCCCACCACCTGCTGCGGCCAGCCCAGAAAGTGCTGCCAACATGGGTTCTCCATCACCCTGGCGGCGTGAAGGGCTGGGTGCCAGCGGCAGGCTGGGGCCTAAGCCTGGCTCACTGCTCACCGAGCAGGCAGGGCTGCTGGGCTGCGTGGGCGTGGGGGTACACTCCGAGCCCGTGGCCGAGGTGGCTGCACTCCATGGCGGGAGCCCGGCATCTTTGACGTCTCTGTGCACACCGCACTGCTCCCCAGCCATGGCTGCAGCTGCTGTGGCACACGGTGGCCACGGCGGCAGCGCCTTGCCGGCCGCTGCACCTGCTGTGCTGCCGCGTGGGGTGGGCTGTGGGGAGCTGGTGATGAGTGACAGCGCGGTGAGTACCCGGTCACTGAGGTGGCGGTGCGTGGGAGAGGTGGGCATTGTGCTGGACTGAGGGGGGCTGGTGCCTGTGGCTGCGGCGCCAGTGGTGAGGCGCAGCGGCGACAGGCCGGGTGCAAATCGCTTGGGCCCCGAGCTCCCACAGCTGCTGCAGGAGCGCTGGATGGTGTTGGCTGTGCTAGCGGCGCATGGCATGCAGCTGCCTGCCAGCATGGCGTGATGCGCCGTGTGGGACCAGGCACGCATGGCTACGGCCATGCGCTGCAGCAATACCCGCCAGCCTCGATGTGTGCCGTTGAGGCTGGCATCAGGCGGACCAGACTTGGCGAGGGACCCATCAGCACTGCTCATTGGGCCTGCACGGGGCCCGTAGCCTGCATGCAGGATCGTGGACAGCCACGTTTGGCAAGTGGCAGCACTACTTGCCGTTGGTCTACACTACAGCCAGACCATGGCCATGCACACCGGCGTTCGGCAGCAACGATGCACTTGCAACATGAGTGTTTGCACGTATGGCGTCGCGTTCCAGGCTCCAACCCAAACGCACCAAACCCGAAACCCGGAGACGCGAGCCAGAGCGATTAAAGACCTATGTACAGTCCAAGCAGCTTGATCAAAGCAGTAACTGGCTTTTCGAAACCCAGCTGCCGTGCTGACCAGGCCCCAGTGACCAGGCCCTGCACCCACCCTGTTGGCATACACCAGTCATTCAGCGCCAGCACACCAGCCTTGAACGTTGAGAAACCCAAGCACCACCGCGTCCGTGCTCCAAATCACCAACTTTAGATCAAGGCTTCTGTGGCGTCCAGCTGCATTCAGCGAGAGGGGCTGGTCCTCGCTGACCAACCTCGGTCAGTCAAGGCGAATGGGTGGAATGCATGCATATATATGCAGAGCTCGGTTATATGCTTGGGCTAATTGAGCTGCGTCTTCCTTTTCACAGTTCAGACGTGGAGGGTCACATCAATGAGCCCAACAAACCCAACGTCCAAGGCATGTTCTACATGCATGAGCCGCGAAATATCAGGCGCGTGCTGCCTGGCTTCCAGCCGCAGAACTCAGGACGAAGGTCGTGTCCTCCATTTGCACGTTTCTTTTCCTGTTGGCACCGCGAGACTGACGGGAGCTGCAGGCTGCATACTGAGTGCGCAGTTGCACCGAAAGCGAGCCCTGGAGAGACGAGATGCTGGGGCTCGTGATGTAGGCGACGGGTCCTGTGGTAGGCGAAGGGTCCTGTGTGGTACAGGCGGCTTGCGCTGCCTGCGCCGTGCACTCCTGAGCCAGGACTCCTCCTGGATGCATAACAGCATCTGATTGTGTGCGCTGCGGAGCTTCCACATACACAAGCTCAGCTACGGCTTGCGTGTATTGAATCTATCGATGGCCCAACGTCACAGCTTAAGATTCAGCTTGCACAGCCACTACCAGTCTGAGCATATATGCCTGTGCAATGCAACTAACCATCATTATGTGCCTGCGCAGCATGCAGACCTAGTCTGCCCCACCACCCGCCATTCGAGGGAGTAGTGAAGGTCGGCTCGACCACGTGCTGAGATAACAGCATACACCACTGCGAAGCCTTGGCCACCACGATGTTTATCTGCCCGCTGGGATGCCCTCCTTCCTCCCGTGTGCATGCAGAGGCAGAGGCTGTTGCCACCATTGCGACCCTTCCTGCCCTTGTTGGATGTGGTGGCACTTGCACTACCAAGTGTGCCACGTCGACCCCGCGCCTCGCCGCCAACCCATCGGCATGCACGCTGCTGGCCGGCTTGCATCGGTATAAATTGCCCAACGCTCATTCACACACAGCGGGCTGGGCTTTCGTGGCACATGAACGTCACAGCCAACACGAAGAGAGATGAAGTCGTGTGATGTAAGTGTGAGTGTGGATATGTGTGTGTGTGACCAATGATGAGGTTGGCGGAGAATTCCTGTTGATGCAGAGGACCATTGAACGCATATTATGTAGGCCATGAGCTATTTGGAGATGCCGCCCATTGTTGCGGGCCTTGCAGACCTGCCAGGCCGAGTAATCCAGATTATTTTGAGCCAATTGGACGGACGCAGCATATTGTCCTTGGCAAAATGCAGCAAGCTATGCCGGCGTTTCGTACTGGAGCACGCACCCAAGCTAACTGTGGTGCTCTCTTGCACTGCGACTCATAAGCGCTCTGCTGTGGACCTATCATCGCGGACATGCATCGTCTTGGACTGCAGCTCGTGCAGCTGCCTTGACCTTGACAGGCTTTTTCTCGCACTGCACAAACAGCCATGGGATGATCTGAAGACCCTAATGCTGCAAGTAGGTGCCACCATCCTTTGACATGAGGCCGGCGCGCATCAGCTGCACATGATGTGCGTGCGTACATGCAGCCGATGCAGGACGTGCATAATGTGCAGTGAATGCCACCACCACTGTGCTGCAGCGCCGGGGTGGGCCACAGCTCGCACCTGACACCACAGGCAGCCTGTCCACTGCTGCAGGGGGTGCATGTGCATGCTTCCGTGCCCTGCAGGGCTGCCCCCATGGCGAGCTGCTGCCAGCGGAGGGTGCAGCGTGGGCAGTGCTGCTTCATGATGCCTGCCCTGCCCTCCAGCACATGCACCTGGCCATTGATGGCCTCCTGCCGGCTGCAGGCTTGCTGCACGCACTGGCCACGTGCCCCCACTTGCAGCAGCTCAGCTTAGGGCCGCATACAACGTTGGTGGGCAGCAGCTGCGCGGCGGGCAGTGTGCTGCGCGTGCATGCGCTGAGCATCAGCGACTGGGGCGGCCATGGCGTACTGGCGGCCGAGCTGGCGCCGCAGCTGAGCGCCCTCACAGTGCTGCGCGCATTGCCGGCCGGCCCCAGTGGCCTGCAGGCGCACACCATCTCCCTGACTCCTGCGGGCAGCGGCGGCCAAGGTGATGAGCCGGTGGAAGACGAGCAGGGTGGTACAGGTGCCACATGGGCCACGACCACCGCCACATCAACCAGAGCCACCACCACCCGCGCAAACACAGCAGCACGGCAACCCTGTGCCCCGCCCGTGCTCTCCGTGCTCGGGGCGGCCCAGGGTCTGCAGGAGCTGCAGCTGCCGCGTGAGAGCCTCACCCCGGAGCTGCTGCGGGTGCTGGCCAGCAGCTGCCGGCACCTGCGGCGGCTGGCAGTGGGCGGGCTGCGTGACTTGGGCGAGGGCAGCGGCGGTGACACAGTGGCAGTCAGTGCCCCGCTCCCGTGGCAGGAGCTTCAGCTCACATCAGCTGTGGAGGCAGGTCCCTTGCTGGGCCTGCTGCGTGTGTCGCCCCAGCTGCAGCGGCTGGGGCTGTGTGGGCTGGTGCTGGTGATGGGCCGGGAGCTGGGTGCGCCCGCCGCGCTGCAGTCCACTGCGGAAGCGCTGGCGGCACAGCTGACACGGCAGGGGCTGGCGCTGTCGTGGTGGCGCGGTTGCGCATGGCTGCATGTGCGGCCGTGTGACGGGCTGGCGCATGATATCGATGCGGTACCAGCTGATGACGGGGCAGCTGTCCAGCCCGGCGTTTCTGCAGGGGCTCCTGGGGGAGGGGTTGAGGTTGAAGAGGACACGATGGGGGCGTGGCGGGGCGCGGCGGGCAGCGGCGTTGCTGCGCGCGTTGCGGCAGGTGTGCCGGCAGTGCGGGCAGCCATTGACGCACTGCTGCAGGCGGTGGGCAGGCCTGCCACAGGCACGCCATGCATGGGTGACGACCAACAGGGGGGGCTGCTAAGCATGCACCCGCGCCCAGTACCGGTCGGCTTCGGGGAGGAGCAATATGCGCCGGGCCCCCCGTGTGCGCTCGACTTGACGGCCAGTGGCATTGTGCTCCCGGCTTTCTCAGGTGCAGCGCTGCGGGCACTGGCAGCTGCCTGCCCACACCTTTGCGACCTGAGGCTAGGGGTGGATGAGCTGAGCCCGGGGTTCTGGGCTGCACTGGGGGAGCCCGGCCTGCTGCCACGCCTGCGGGTGCTGCTCGTGTCGGGGGTGACGTGGCTCGGGGCGCAGGAGGCGCTGTTGACGGCAGGTGCACGCAGCCGGCAACCGGCGCTGCGCGTGCGTGTGGGCAGCCACAGCCCGGGTGTGCGTGCGGCGGTGGCGCGGGTGGCTGCAGCTATCGCAAGCGCGCAGGGGAGTGCGGGTGCAAGGCAGCTTGCCGGCGGCAGTGAGGGCAGCGAACACACAAGGTCGTGTGGTGTGCACCTGGAGGTCTCGTAAGTCAGTCTACACCTGTCAACAGGCGTGTGTAAAGGGAGGGGCTCTGGGTTACCCCAGTACCTGCACAGCAGGCACTCTGTGAGCGGTGGGATCTGGAGCTCCGGCACTTTCAGGACTTGATGCGGCAGCCGCCCGGTCAGGAAGCAGCTTGTATGCATGCCCGGCTGTTAAACCATGTCTGATGTTTTTTCAGCTGCATGCCGTTGCAGTCCTCAACTCGTTCAGGGCCCTACTGTGGCCTTTGGGGCATACTTGTAATGGGGGCTGGTGGGTGGGCCCCATCATGTCCGCCCCATCATGAGCGACCGTCCAAAAGCGCCAACTGACTGTGCTGAGCAACTGCCCGGTTTCTTTGAGAGAGTGGTGTAAGTTCCTGCAGGGGCTGTCGCTATCGTTATAGAAACCGGCAGTGCTCGCTACGTCCGTCGTGAGCTGTTGAATAATCCCTGTCCCACTCGGACGTCTGAAACTAAATTCAAGATGGCAAGGCTCCAGGTGCTGCTGCTGGCAGCCCTGTGCGCCTGCCTGGCTGCTGGCGCACTGGCAGCCCGTGCGCACTCTTCAGGAGGCAGCAGCGCATCTGAGATTCAAGCTGCTGCTGCAAAGCGCCGCGATGATATGCTGAAGGGTATCAGCAAGCGTGCTGGCGAGAAGGCCAGCAATGGCCAGACGGCAGCTGCAGATGATGGTGCTGATGACTCGGAGCCAACCCAGGAAGAGGACCGCAAGTGAGCTATGCTACAGTGGGCATGCAGCAAGCATGTTCTCCGCTCAATCACGCTGCCGATCATTGCAAACATCAAAGTGCACTGATCTTCGGCAAGGGTTTCGAGGCAATGGCGGTGTGCATGAATGCTGCTGGTGGCATTGTCGTCCCCAGCCTCGTGGGTTGCCGACAGCTGTGTAGTCACGCTCCCGTGCAGCCACATGGCTTCTGACCCATGTGTGCACAGTACCAAGCACACATATGCACGCAGCCATAGCAGTCACAGCCATAGCAGTCAGGAACGCCCACTCATGCTTTTCTACATACAGCACGGCACGCCCGCATGTGTGCTACTGAGCATGCACCCATGCCTGCTTGCATGTTGCTTGCATGCTGCCGGTCGCCCACCCTGCTTCACCGCCCTCCCCCTCTCCATGCAGGTTCCTGCTCATGGGCGCGCAACCTGACCCTGATGAGAAGTTCTGCATGAGCAGGAAGTACCGCAAGGTGTGGACGCGGCCACATCACCATATGTACTGCACTAGTGCACTACTGTACTGCCATGCGCTGCACTCCTGCACTGCATGGTACTACCAATGCACAAAACGCGGCATGTAACATGCTGTGTCTTGCTGGTGCTGTTCTGTCCTGTACTGCGCCGTACTGCTGTGCCATCTTGCACTGGCCCCAGCGCAGCCGCCGCGTGGCGACCGCAAGGACACAGCAGACCCGCCTGTGCCCGTTCTGATGCATTGCCCAGGCGCTGACGCCTCGTGCGTGGTTTTGACATTCCATGTCGCCCGTCACGCGCTTGGCGACCAGTTTGACTTTTGACCCAATTACACCCCACTTGAGGCCTGCGCTCCCCCACCCCCTGCTTCACCCACCTGCAACAAGCATAAACCCTGGCCCCCCCACCTCCCACCCTTGGCCCCTGCCCGCAGCGCACCATGAAGGTGGTCAAGGAGTCGCCATTCATCGGGCTGTTTAAGGACCTCATGGTGCGCCGGCACCGGCAAACCACCTCCCCACCCTTCTACCGCCCCAACCCCATCCCCACCTCCACCCACCTTCACCCACCTTCCGCCACCCACACCTACCCTCCACCCCGCCCTGCCCTTCCCCTGCCACACCCCACCCCTTCCCTGTGCCTACCTGCGCACCGCACGACTGCTGCCTTCCGCAGACAGACACATGCGCGCTGCCGCTGCCACCTGGACCCCACACACTACCTGCCCCAGATTGTGCAGCCAACCCCGCCCCACCCAAAAAACAAATTATTTTCCCCTCCCTCCCCGCACCCTGCTTCTTACCCAGCCCCACCTGGATCCCAACTTGGCTCTCCTCACGCTCACTCTCACTCCCAACCTCCCGTCCCTCACACATGCCCCCACAGAACATCACATTCTTCGAGGGCTCGGCCATCACGTACGCCAAGGGCGGCTGGTGGGCTGTGTTCGACTCGCTGCGCACGATCGCGCGCATCGACGAGCACGTGGGTGTGGCGGTCGGGTGCTACAGTGGGCTATCGTACATGGCACAGTGCGGCACAGTGCGACACAGTGCTGGGATCCGCTGTGTTATAACAGCAGCTACAGGCAGCACGTGATGCAACAGCCACAGCCCCATTCCGTCATTTGGGTGATCGCCAAGGCTGGTGGGCATATGGGTGGTGGTGGCTGGCATGGGAAGGTATGTGCTGTGGGCTGCATCATCGTCCTGAATTATGGACAGATGCGGCATTGGCAGTCTGTTGCTGGAGTGGCGCAGTGGGTGCGAGCCAAGGAGCAGGTGGGCTGTGGTGGGGCCCACTCACACCGCCCCCGCCTCACTCCTTTCCACCGCTCCACCACACCTCACCTCTCCACCTCACCCACCCTGCCATCAATACGCGAGCTCAAACCGGCCCCCCATTCAAACGTCGCAGTTTGCCTTCCGTGGCGATGGCAACGTGCTCATCCCCGAGGACGCGGGCGAGGCCGAGTCGCAGTTTGAGGGCCTGCAGGTGCGCGGTACGGGGCGGTACATCTGGCGCAGCACAGGGCGCTGCACGGTACAGGGCAGTACAGGGGCGAGCAAGGCAGTACAACGGATAAGAACGACAGGCCAGGTTGCAGGTCTACATAACGGCCGACAGGGCGCATGGCGCTGTCCATGAGGTGACCACAGCGCGGGGCATTTTGGGGTGATAGGTATGGAGGGGGGGGGGGATGCCAAGCAGGCAGAGGGCGAGGCCCTCCCTCAATAGCCTTGACTGCTGGCGGCAGCGATGATCCGCACACCGCTGATGTGTGGCAACCATTGCGTCGTGTCACACGTGTGCTGAGCCCACATGCGCCCTGCCACGTACCGCCTGTTGTACCGCTCCGCAGTACATGGCGGAGACCGACACGTTTGTCGCGGTGCGCGAGTCGATCGACCACGTGACACACGGCCTGGTGCCGCTACTGGAGGTGGGTCAGCGATGTGGGGCTGGGTGCGGGTGGCCGCCGCATTAGGTTGTTGCCCGGAGTCCCCACACGCGACGGCGTGTGGCGCCTCAGAGGCTGCCAGACACGCACTGCGCAGGCACGCGCGCGCAATGGTGCGCGAGGTGCAGGCAGCAGTACCCTTCTCGTCATCCTTGTGCTAGCACCCTGCTGCGACACGCGCTGTGACACTTGCTGCGAATGCCACAGCGCCACACCTCACACCTCTCACACTCTGGACATCACACGTGTCACATGGACATGATCCAGGAGATCAAGCTGGCCAAGGACCAGAAGTCGTGGACGCTCGCGTCAGTGTGCCCCGCGCACTTCTTCGGCCTGGAGGACCCCAACAAGGTGGGCTGCTGGGGTTTGATTTCTTCCCGGGGAGAGGAGAGGGAGGTGGGGGTGGGGTCCTGCGGCTGGCTCAGCACGCACGCTGCCTTTGCTGGTGTGCCCCATGTGTTCGTGTTTTTCTACGACTTGGGATGACTGGTGGGGGAGTGGGCGGGACGGCGGCTGCCCGCGCCGTCCGCTGCAGTGCCGGACTCCAGCCGGATTCTTGCAGCCCCACACGCCATCCTCGCAGTCATTTGAAGTCTTGAACCATGCGCCTGCACACCTGCCCAGCAGCCACCATAGATGCCCCGCCCTGGTCATCCCGCCCTGATCATTGACCTACTCCCCATTTCATCAGCCGCCGCTGCCATGCCTTTTGCGAATCACGTGCGTCGCAACATGTGTCTCCACTGAATCACACGGCATACGCGCAACACCGCAGGGCTGGGAGGCGATCTACTACTTTGAGAAGGACGGCGAGCGGTACATCATGGGCATGTGCGAAAGTGAGTTTGACTGGGGTGTGACCCGCATTGGCCAGGCCACCAGTGGGATTGGGGGAGGAGGGGGGGCACGGGAGCCACGTATGCACCGCTATCCTGTGGGGGGGTGAGGCGGTCACATGAGCTGCATGCCAGGCAGTGCTCAAGCTGGCAAGCATCGCGCCCGCCTTGACACACACCGGCGTGTACTGCCGCGTACTGCCTTGTGCTGCCTGCACTGTACGCAGGCAACTACTGCAAGACCATCGTGGGCAACGACCCGCCCGGCCTGCGCCGCGGCAATGGCCGCATCATCCTCACACGCTTCCGCAAGGGTGCCGCAGGCGTGAGTGGCGGCGCGCACTACTGCGGCTGCTGTGTCGCACTGTGCTGTGATGTCCTGCGCTGTGCTGTGCTGAACTGGCGGGGCTTCTGGGGCTGGCCCTGGGGCTTAAGGCTGCAAGGGTTCCCAACATGTGTGTTGTAGACCTCGACTTCAGCGAAGCATTCAGTCGACCCTGACCCCCGCACCGCCCCCATGGCCACAGGACCCCGACCCTTGCTACTGGGAGATGGTCAAGGAGATCAAGGTGCCTGAGTCGGCGTACTTCCTGGATTACTCGGGTGAGGCAGTACGCAGTGCGGTACACAGGCGGTACAGTGCATGCAGCACAAAACACACAGTACAGTTTGTCTATGAGTCGTACCGTGCGTGACTGTGCAGTACGGGCTGCGGTACAGGTGGCGCTGGTGTCACCATGCATGCATGTGCCGGGCGGTAGCAGTCAGGAATGGGAAGAGGTGGGGCTCAGGGAAGCAGCTGTGTGCGGGGCCATGTCAGCCATGGCAGGGGAGGCCCTGCACGAATTGTTGTGTTTGTGGCGCATGGACTTGACGAGCCCCCCACCGGCCCCCGCCCCCCGCCGCAGGCCTGGCGTTTGTGGCGCCCTTCTCCCCGCGTGTGGCCATCACCAGCCAGGTCAGGGCCGTGTGCGGGTGTGGCTCACAACTGCTTGCGGCTGTAGCACGCGGCATAGCGCACAGGTAGCAGCGATCACACGGGCTTTACGCGTGCGGCGCTCATGCACGTCTAGCATGCTTCCCCAGTGGCCCCTCACCTTTACACCCCACCCACACACAATTCCATGCTCTTCAGAACGAGCCGAACCACTAGCATCACCCCACACCCCACCTACCCCACACCCCGCCCTTCATGCCCAATGCCCCTGTGCACGCAGGAAGATGCCGCCACATGGGTGGGCGAGTTTGACTGGGACGCAATGGAGTTTGTGCACGAGGTCGGCCGGGTGCGTGGTTTGGAAGGGGGGCCGTGGGGAAGCCAGTATGGGGACCTGGCATGCACCCTTCCCCTTGTACCTGGCACACACTCCCCCCTTGCCTGATGTTTCCAGTGCAGCACGCCTGCGGGCGCTGCTGTACCAAATCCGCCTGCATATCGCTGCATGTACACATTCTGGGTTGTGGCTTGCTGGCCATTGAGGTGTGAGGCGTGAGAGAGGGGGTCCCGTACTGCCGTACATCACTGCCCGCACTGCCGTACAAGCTTCCCGTCGTACTGCCTGTGCACGGCAAAACAGCATGTACCGCTGTACCGCCACTCTGCGCGCAGGTGTACCACTTCCCCCGTGACAGCGACTGCAACAAGCTGTACTGCAACGTGGAGGGTGTGACCTGGCTGGACAATGTGAGTGGGACGTCACCCCCCGGCCTGGGTACTATGTATGTATGCATGGTGCTACAATGTATGATTGCATGGTGTTGTTTGACCCAAGCCCCGGGTCCCCCCCCCATTATTCTGCCCTTGCCTGCCCGCACCCTGCCGCCCATATCCTGCCCTTGCCATCCTGACCCGGTCACCCCCCTGCCAACAACCCAACGCCGCCCCTCCAACTCCACTTGCAGCTCGCCCTCACCCCTGCACAAAACCCACATGGCACGCGCTGCACCCCTCATGCCAGCCTCACACTGCCCTGCACTCACTTCTAGCGGGGGTGTTGCTCGTCCGCTCACGTGCGTGACTGCGTGTGTCACACAGGTGCGGCTGATGATGGCGTCGGACCGCTCCAAGAGCACCCAGGACTTTGCCTGCATGGGCCATGACCAGTCGGTGCACATCATGGCGCTGCCCTGAGCCCTGAGCAGCGGCGCAGCTCCCACCAGGGGCACCACTCCGGACATGTTGGGGTAGTAACCTCCCCACTACACCAATTGTTGTCATGTTTGAGTTGCATTGATCTGGGCAAGCAGACGGCTCCACTCACTGCTCTCGGCAGTGAGGCGGCCACGGCACAGTTTTGGTAGATGTGATATGGTTTTGGCGGATCATTGGGTCGCTTGCGTGGGGGAAGCGGGTGTCTTATCCCCACAAGCATGCATGCGTGAGCATGCGCCGGCAAGATAGCGGCACTAGCAAGTACATATCAAGGACATGTGAATCCTGCTCGGGACCCTACCCGCAGCTGGGTGATGGCTGCAACGGGTGGTGCTGCTGGTGCACTGCCTCGGCTCGTGGGTGTGATGGTGTGATACGATGTTGTAACGTCACTGTGCGATCTGCCATTCCACTTTGCCTGCTTCCCACCACACTCAATAAGGAGGCAGGTAAGCCAGCCGCAATCACACTCGCAAAGCATGCTAACAAGTAGAAGAGCTCCTCTCAGGTACACATCACAGCCCCCTTATACCTGCCCTTATACCCTACTAACTCCATCAGAACTACTGCACTAGTGTACTGCTCAGAGGACGCTTGAGCAGCACTACATATACCGCGTGCCGCGTGAAACATCGGACCACGGGGATGGTTACCCAGCACGGCCGCGCTCACTAAGCACGGATCCTCCAAGGTTTATCCTGAGGCGCAAGGCTTGCAGCCAATGGAACAGGATGCAGCGCATAGCATGCCAGAGGGCGCGCTGCAGAGAGGGTTACATGGCGTGCAGCATGGCAGGCAGCAGACTCTGCGGCTGGTGAGGGAGCAGTTCCTATACATGCTCTCAAGTACTGTGTTGGAAGTCTGGATGCCGTTCCTGAAGAGCTGCAAGAACGGAGCCTTGAAACGTCAGCGCTCCCCCCATTCGCATGCACGCAATGGACGATGACAGGGTGTGTGTGTGGCATACCTGCGCCCATGTGACCAGTGCTCGCATGGCTGGACCGCGCGTGTGCATGCCGCCTGCCACAACCACGGCGGTCAGATGCTCGCCATGCTCGCCATGCGCGCCCTGGCCGTGTATATGTACTTTGGCTTCTGACTCACCAAGTTACACCTCAAGTATGAGGTACTCATTACGGCGGTACGGGACGCGCAGCAGCGGCGGCAGCAGCAGCAGCAAGGCGGGGGGCAGGTGCAGCAGCGTGGGCTCCCTTAGCCGCTTCAGACCGAGGGGGTGGTGGGGCCAGTGCGGGGCAGCAGCTGGTGCTGCGTGGGGCCGATGGCGAGGCGTGAATCAGTGCAGGCCGCTGTGTGCATGGGTGCTTGGCTGACAGCTTTTCTATGGCTTACAACAAACAAAGCGTCATCCACACGTGGCAACCCTTGCAATGTATGGGCGATGGTGGGTGGCCAGGCGAGAGAATGCGGGGGCGGCGTGTGAGCCAGGTGCTGGTTGGGCAAAGATTGAAGAGCTCAACTGAGCTTAGAGCACTGCCAACTTTTGGGCACTGCTTGGGCTGGGTTGCCGGTATGAGATTCTAAGAAGAATGAGCCAAGAATGAGCGCACAAGAGGATGAATGAATGAGGGTGAGGGCTTGATGAAAGAAGTGGAAACAAAAGTGTTCCTGGGCGCTTAGCAAATAAACGTAACCGGGCGTCGATGGAAACGGGTGTGGTGCCCTCATGTGGCCTAGCATCGCTGCCAGAGCCTGCATTTGCTCTCATTATCCGTCATTTGATTGAACTTGGCAGCTGCCGTCTGCCTGAGCTGCTGAAATGCTGCAAGGAGGTCCGCGCCATGGTTTTCGCTGTAGTGCCGTCGATCACATACCTACCAGGGTCGGCACGCGATGTTGCTGAGCACGGTGGCGTCGCGATCGTCGCCAGGCGCGCCGCTCCGATTGCATTGACCATCGACATGGAGGGCTGTGATGCGGCGTGCATGGCACGCATGCTGCGCAGTGCTGCGGCTGCGCCATGGGGCGCAGTCTCCAAGCTCAGCGTGTGGGTGAGCGGCTGTGCTGACAGCATTCGCAGCAGCATTTGACTGCATGGACCGCGAGGGAGAACCCCTTGTCTGCACTGCGTGTGCGATGCACCTCATCGCGGCCAGCATGCCCCCCGCCCCCGCCTGCACGCCCCACCTGAACTACATTTCACACCACGCACACACCCGCAGGGCTGTGGTACGCCACAGACCACAGCAGGCCGGGTGTGGAGCGGCCTGCTGGGCCCTGCACTCCCAGCCCTACGCGTCCTAGAGCTGGAGGACCTCCTGATAGCTGGGCCCTGGCTGTGGTACGGCCTGTCAGCCTGCCCCCATCTGGCTGCTCTCAGCCTGGGTCCTCGGGTGCATCTGGATGTGGGTGCGCATGCAGACCTATGCGCCCTGCCGGCCCGCGCGCCCCGGCTGTGCAGCCTGATGCTGTGGAGCTGGCACACGCGGTGTGTGATGGATGTGCTGCGGCCCCAGCTCACGGCGCTCACGTGTCAGGGCATGAGCATGGCGGGGGCGGAGGACGAGTGGGGGTGCAGGGACGGCGCCGCTCTGGAGGAAGCGGCAGGGGCTTGGGCCAGTGGGCATATGGAAGAGACCGGGGCACCTGCTGGTTGTGACGCGGTGGCTGCAGGCGCTGCTGGGTGGCAGCCGCAGCCACAGCTGCCGCAGCTGCTGTCGAGCGCCCTGCCCCAGAGCCAAACACCGCAGCCGCTGGCCCAGGCCCCAGCTACACCAGAGCGTCACTCACTGTCTGTGCACGCGCCCCCGAACGGCGCCAGCTGCCTGGCCGCCCGGGACTGGCTGGATGCACTGCTGGCCCTGCCGGCACTACGCACTGTGACGCTGAACGGCGTGCAGGACCTGGCTCCTGCTGGCCCGCCGCGGCCGCCCTGCCGCTGGCTGTGCCTGCGGCTGCCTGACTATGTAGATGTGGAGGCGCTGGTGCAGCTGCCGCTGGCAGGCCTGGCGCGGCTGGAGCTAGTGGGGCTGCAGCTGGGGGTGCGGCGGCCAGCTTCCCATGGCAGCAGCGGCAAGGCCGATGGTGGTGAGGGCGAGGGCGAGCGTGTGGCGGCTGTGGTGGGGGCTGCCGCGGCGGCGTTGGCGGGGCCGCGCCGGGTGGTGTGGCTACCTGAGGGGGTCGCAGAGGGGGGCAGGTGGGCGGGCGG
>BDCZ01000552.1:7273-38598 GCA_001662365.1 Chlamydomonas applanata
CTGGCGCCTCGTCGCCCTCCATTAAAAACAGGATACTTGGTACTTGACTGACTACAGGGTCTAAAACAGGACGCTTGGCTGGCACACGGTCCAAAGCAGGACAGGCGCACCATGTATGTCTGGAAGGTGGGGCCCCAATCTGGGAACCGTGTGCCCGCCAGGCGCGCCAGCCCCATCGCCACACCCGCCTGTGACCACCACCCACACAGCGTGCATGAACAGCGTGCGGCGTGCACAGCAGCATGCAGTGTGCACAACAGCGTGCAGCATGCACAGTAGCGGGCACACCGCATCAGCAGGGAGTAAGCAGGCAGGCAGGGCCCTGCACATGCTGTGCACAGGGCACACGCTCGTCACAGCCTGGCGAAACCGCCTCGTGCGTCGCCTCCTGCCCTGGCCCTTCCCTCAGCCCACTGCCACCCACACAATGCACACCGTGCACCAGCTGACCAAGCTGCAGGGCAGCACACCCGCAGTTCTACCCCAGCATACTGGCCTGGAGCGGGGGTTGCATACATTACAAAAGACAAATTCTCACCACCAGGGGCAAGAAGGGCCCAAGCGGCCCGGACCCTTGGCCCGCCTCACACGCACCTGTGTGATCATAGATGCCCAGAACACACGGCGGTACTCGGGCACCGTCGATGTTGCAGCACAGCCCACCCATGAGCCCGCCCAGATCGCAACCAACCGCACGGCCGCGACCACGAGGGAGGGCCACAGCATGGCACTCAACGCACTCTGCGGGTGCGAGGGCGCGCGGCGCACGGGGTGTGTGGATGACGTGGCTCCCTGCCCGCCCATATCTTGTCCATCACATACCGTATCACACACCGCCGCACCCGTCAGCACCCGTGCCACCGTGGGTGGTAATCAGCGTGTGCTTGGTTACAGCACCTACCGAGCAGTGCCGGCTGCTGTGCAAGTAGGGCTGCCTCTGGAGCTGCACACGGCCTAGAGTATCCCTTCAGGGCGGGGCCTGGTTGCGCTCACAGCAGCCAGGCCCTGAGGCTGCTCCCCGCCCTCCCCCCTCCTCCCTCACCACCCCAAACTATCCCCAACTGCCTCCTGACAGCAATCTCGAATGGAGCCAACAAGTATCCGCTCTGGCCCTCCATCAGAAACTGAGACTCATGTCTCACATGTCCAACCCCTCAAGCAGTACATCCCCGGTAGCAAGAGCAGTACAGGCATGTGAGCGCGCCACCACACACCCCATGTCTTTCCACAACAAAAACCAAACAAAGAGTACCAGCCAACCAACCAACCAACCAACCAACCAACCAACCAACCAACCGAAACACGCACCAGCTTGAGGCTCGCGCCCGCAAGGCCGAAGAACGCTACGTTGGTGAGTGACATGACGGAGGTGACCGTAGCATGCAGCTCCTCGCGCTCTTTCTCAGCGCGCTCGTGACTGGGGGGCGGTTGAGACGTGGGGTTGGGGTTAGGGTGCAGGGAGCAGTTGAGGGTATAAAATGCAGGGGGCGGTTGAGGGTTTGATTATGCGGGCCGGTGTCATGCAGGTGCTAGACATGATCGATGATGTGCGTGGCAGGTTTGTGCAAGGACTGGTTGTCAAGCGGATTTGACGCGATGCAAAAGGCCGGTGTCAAGCTGTTTTTTTCTAAACGATGCACAAGGCAGATGTTCTTATATATATATATTACTATTTATTTATATATAATAAGCAGACGGCACGCATCGCGGCAGGGCTCCCCCACCGGCGGTTGACAACAACCATGCCCATGGTCACACACGCCAGCAGCGGCTCCGCCTCAAAGAAATGTGCGACTGCGAACACCGCTGACGACGTGGCCAGCACCGCGAGCGCGCGCGCACGGCTGCATGCAGGATCGCGCAAGCGGTGAGTGAGCAGGCAGCACACAGGTTCAGCGACCTGCCGCTAGGGAGAAGGTCAGGTGCTTATTAATAACATATCAAGGGTACCCCAATCACAAGCCCTGCCCCCGTCACAAGCGCTGCCACAGCCACAGCCCACCAGCCACAGCCCACCAGCCACAGCCGTCCCAATCATAAGCTGCACCCGAGCCACAAGCTGCGACCAAGCCACAAGCCTTGCCCCAGTCACAGGTCCCACCTGCCGCTGTGGGCCTCAGCCATGGCTCCTGTGGGCGATGCAGCTGACACGGTGGGCAGCCCGCCCGCTGTACTGCGCTGCGTGCCAGCAGCGCTGCCGATGCCGCCGCCAAAGCCACCACTTGACACGGACCGCAGAACCACGCCCAGCAGCAGCCCACCAAATGCGCCCACCTGTGGGACGGCATCACCAGGGCTGAGTAAGCGAGTCCAACCCAGGTTGCGGAGGTCTTGAAGCATTGGGCGAAATAACGAAAGGAGTGAAGGGCATCGTCCAAGGCTGGTGCGGGCGGGTTTGTGGTGCGGCAGTGCCACGAACAGCCAGCCAAGTGTGGAATGATGCGCTTGCAATCATGGCCTGCAGCAGCACAAGACGAGCAGCACCGCGCACCGCCATGGACAGCGCGACCGACACGACAGGCAGCATGATGGAGACCAGGTTGACGCCCGGGCCCGCAACGCCAGGCAGCACAAGCGCGCGGATGACCTGCGAGTGGGGGGCCCAGTATGTGTGTGCATCGTTTCATGCTTTACGGTCCGCAGCGCACCGGCACGTCTGTGAAGAGGGTACGTGATTGATGGCTGGTCGCAACCGGCCGTTTGCAGGAAGCAAGTACACGTTGATACCACCTTGAATACCAGCCCCAAGCACGGGAACGAAGCAGGTAGCCCCACAGAAAACAAACCGGGCAGCAGAGCACCCTCTTTCCCCGCTCCCCTCTTATTGGGCCGCACGCTCACACCCATGACACATGCCCCACCTCCATATTGAGTGCAAAGGCAGTGATGACCACCACGTCCTTGACCACCACCACTGCCATCACCAGGCTGCAGAAGGGGCCCTTTCCCTCCACCTCCTTGAGCACAGCAATCTGCAGGCCATGCGGGCGGGTGGGGTCAGCAGTGCAGAACACAGAATGAGTAGGTCAGCAAGCAACCCAGAACCCTAGACGGAGCCCTGGAACCCCAGGCTCAGAACGCCCCATGTCCGATGCTATGCTTGGAACCTAAGATGGCAGAGTGGTGTCTGGGAGGAGGCAGACAGCTGCAGAAATCAGGCTGACAAAGCTCCACCACAGCCGCCGCTGTTGCATTCCGCACCCCTGCTGCTGTACGTCTGAAACATAAAAGTGAGACACACTGCCGCACGCCCCCCAGTTTGCTGCACTGCTGACGTGCCGCACCGCTGCCTGCCCTCCGGCTTGCTGTCATGACTCGCGGCTGTTGCTTGCAGCTGTGCTGTGCATCCAAGCTCGCACGCGCACTCATGCATGAGGCCTGTGGTGGCCTCACGTACCGCAGATGCAGGGGAGCGCGTCATCATGAGCGTTGCGCCCAAGGTTGCCACCGCGGTCGCATGCGGCGCATCCAGCAGCCCCATCACTGGCCATGTGCGGCCCGCCTGCAGGGCGGCGGTAATTACACACGCAAACGGTTGCACGCTCACACCCCCTCGCACCCCCCTGCACCCTCGTAAATGGTTGCAACCATAAACAAGCACATGGACGGCCGGATGAACAAGCAAATGCCCACATGAGTGCGACCATGGATGTTGGCAGGTGCAGACAGGGTGGTGCTGGATGTGTCCTTCGGCTTGAATGGGAGTGCATGGTATAAGCTATGCGGTAACCGCACTGGCAACACCTGTGGTTGGAGGCGCTGCTTGCAGGTCACATCTGTACATCTGTGCATCTGTACATCTGTACATCACCAGGGTGTGTGTAAAAAGGCGCCAGGCTCGTGTGTCACGAGCTGCATGCGGCTGACTACAGGCCCCGCTGCAAACCCCGCACCTACCCAGTCAAATGCCAAGTAGCAGAAGATCCAGGAAGAAATGCAGACGCCCGCTGTGATACCCAGTACCTGTGCGACAAAAGGAGGGCAATGCTATGTGATGTGGCCCGCATCAATGGGTCAATGGATCCATGAGCTCTGCTTTTTTGAGTGATGGCGTGCAACTGCGAAGCATATCACCCCAGCCACATGCCACAGCGTGTGTCTGCATCCAGTTATTGGTCTGGCTGGCTGCTGGCTGGTGTTCAAAGGGTTGTCAGTGCTGGTCAAGAGCAGTGCGCCGTCTGTCGCCGAGGGGATGCCAACAGGTCTTGAGCAGCAATGCCACACAGCAGGCAGCTGTCGAAGCGCAACTGCATGCAGCTGGCCGCAGCTGCTGGCGCCCAGCTGGAGGCATGCGTGCGCTCAGCACACTCAAATGCTGCAGCAGTGCACACACCGGATCTAATGTGCACGTGCATGGTGGCACTGAGAAGGTGCGCCATGCACGGCACCAGGGTTTTTAGATGGTGCAGCGTCGCAGCCCATTGGCATTCATCGCGCACCTGCTTCCGAGATCGAGCTAGCGAGGGCCAGTCAAGCTCTGCGCCAGCTGCTAGACCGATGATGCTCAAACATACACCCTCAATAATATTTAGGTCCGTGACCGATTCTTTTGAGAGTATACCCAGTAAGTAAGGCCCGCAAACGATGCCTGATATCAGGTACCCTGTAATCTGGGGGAGCCGGAACAATCTAGCGCCCAAGCCAGCATAGTAGCTGAAGGGCGCAAGAATTGCCGCTACACTAAATGCAACAATTGCGTGTTGCAAGACCATTGTTGTTCCTATCAGCTGTCAACCATTATTCGCAGCCAGTTAGCCTAGTGTATTTCATTGACGGGGTTTGAAAGCAGCAAACGGTGGTGAGGCACGATCATTTATCGGCCACTCTTGGGGTCTAAAGGTCCATGCTAGGATCGAGGTATGTACCAGTCTTCTGTGCGCTCTCGCTACTGCTGACAACTATCTTTGCTGTGATGTGTTAGCACCGATGGACCCGTACCATCGGGCGTATTGTCAAGTAGCACGTTGTAGCTTGCAAGCTTGGAGATTCAAATGGATTGGCCCATCGCAGTGACCAGCTGTACTGCCCCAAACCCTAATGCGGTGTGCATGCAACACCTCCTTGATGTCGCGCTCGGGCAGCCTTCCCATACAAAAGAGCAGCCTGCTTGCACGCATATGCTCAGTGGGGGTCTGGCCAGAGGCCATTAACTGCACCATCACCACACCACGTCGGCGATCAGAAATGTCGCTAATGCTGGCAAGTGGCAGGGTGCTGGCCTGGGGTCGAAGCTGCGTGCCAGCAGCTTCGCCTGCATCAACAATCAGCTGGCGTCAATTTACCACGCCAGTGTTCATCACAGACGCGGACGAGCCTCCCCAGCGAGACTGTGCGTGGTGCCCCATGGTCAACGGGGTTTGCGCATGTGAAAGGAGTTGCTTTCCAACACATGGATGCTGGCAGTTGCATGCCATGAGGCACACCAACAATGCATGGTCCTGTTGTTCACGGCAACTGCCCCCTAGCGCCCTGCTGCTTGCTGCGGGGGTCCACATCGGCATTGGCTTTGTTTTCATCTTTGCTTGGTGTGTGGCAAGGCCAAACCCAACACATGCATGTCTGACATAAGAGGTACCCGGTGCTGTGCACGCACGTGCAGATGAGCCTGCTGTCCAGCAGCCTGTGAATGTAGTGCACAAGCGGTGAGTACGGTGTGCCGAACAGCGGGGTGGGGTGGGGCACATCCGCCAAGCCACTAGACGATAATTTATCAGCGCAGAGTGCAGGCCGGCGCTGACCAGGCAGTAGTGGCTGCACGCGCGCATGCGCGCCCCCGTACTGTTACCTACTTCGGTGCTCACAATGGTGAATTTGCACAACATACGCCTATCTCACACTTCTTGCGTCACACATCTCACCTGTCCACACGGGCCCCATGACTTTCCCCAGCGGCCAAGAACTGCTGCATGACCCTTGGTTCAACAAAGGCACTGCGTTCCCAGTCAGCGAGCGTGACCGACTGGGACTGCGGGGGCTGCTGCCACCCCGTGGTCTCACACTGCACAAGCAGGTGCGTGGACTGGGGATTCATGGGATGTCAAGTTACAAACTTACATAGCAGCTGCAGCACGTAGCCTTTCCAGGCTCTACCTGTTCAAACCGCAGCGGGATGGTCTGGGGGCTAGATGGCTGGCGCGCTCGGGCTGGGGCGTGCGGTTGGAGCGGCACCGTGAGGCATGTATTGTTCTGCAATCAAGGTGGCCATTGGCCAGTGCACCCATGCCACATGCGATGCCCATACAACCATGCGCCCATGCAGGCGGCACGCTTCATGGAGGAGTGGATGCACCCACGTGAGGTGAGGCGGTGCGGGGCATAGGTCAGGGGGGAGGCCATTCTCCTCCATATACATGACTCTGCTGCCGCTGCGGGCTCTTGCCTTGCACGCTCGCGGGCATGCATCCACCCACTCCAACAGGTTTGAGATTTGGAGCCTGGGGTGTGGGGTCCAGGTTTTATTCGCTGTGCGCACTGGCATGTCAGGTCGTGTTTCAGGTGGGGGCCCCAGGGCTGCCGGCTCCCACTGAAGCAACCACCTGTATAAGGAGGCAGGGCAAACTATACCAAGGATGGGTTTGACATTGAGCCATTCCATGCAAACATTGTTGATTCATTCCAGTCTTTTTGCACATGCTGCATAAATGAGTTGGTCATCCAACCCAAAAAGTTCGGAACTTATACCATGCAGCAGCCAAAGCCCAGAACGGCAGAAGTGCGGCACGTGTGTAGCGTGCGCCGCACATGTGCCGTGGATGCGCCACCAGTGTGCCGCACCAGGTGCCACAATTGTGCAAACGGCAAATGTCACGCCGTAAAAAAAATACAAATGGGGATGAAACTTGCAAATCCCATCTGCAGCTCATCCCGCCGGAGGATGTGGCACTGGGGGGAGTGACAAGTGAGATGGCACGGCGCTGGAAGCTGCTGCAGGAGCTGCAGGACCGCAATGAGACACTCTTCTACAAGGTTGGTACAGAACAGGAGGGATTGATTTGAAGCAGGAACGGATGCTGAGATGGTAGACCAGAGGATGGGTAGGTGCCGCGGTGTTGTTGTGAAGGGTACAAGAACCATGTGGAGGAACCCTGCATTGAGCCCTGCCCACCCCTGTCCCTTGGCTTACCTTCTCACCAGGTGCTCAAACACATGTGCTTTGTTCGATGTGTTCCTCCTGGTCTCACGTACCTAGGTTGCAGGGAGCCTGCCTGATACTGCGGTACTGCCTGGTACTGCCAGACCCGTGAGGCAGCCATGGAAGCAAAGCTGATCCACAGGAAGCTCAGGGACTTGCAGCACGCCTCATGTAGAACGCTGTAACATATGTTTTGTACCGGGTTTTAGCTGAGAAGCGCATGCTGAACACAAACTCTCATCCCCCCCCCCCCCTTCCCACACACACAACGCCCCTGCCCAGGTGCTGATGGACAACTTTGTGGAGATGGCCCCCATCGTGTACACGCCCACTGTTGGCTGGGTATGCGTCAACTACCACAAGCTGTACCGCCGCCCCCGCGGCATGTACTTCAGCGCGGAGGACCGCGGCGAAATGGTGTGACTCGTACTGCAAGGCACTGTGAGGCTTGTCCCGCAAGGCGCTACAACTTGTACCGCCAACGGCGTCAGTTGCACCGAGCAGCAGGCGACTGACCTCTCACGTGCACTGCCACACCTGTACTGCTGTACTGCTGTACTGATTCACAGGCCGCAATGGCGTACAACTGGCCTCAGCAGGACGTGACTGCGATTGTGGTCACGGATGGGTCACGAATCCTAGGGCTGGGAGACCTGGGGATCAATGGCCTGGGCATTCCGGTCGGGAAGCTGGACCTGTACTGCGCGGCGGCAGGTGCAGCGTACTGCTTAGGGCGTAGTGCCTACAGCGTACCGCCTGTAGTATGCTGCCTGCTCCGAACCGCCTGCGCACCACATGGCATGTCAATGATGTCTTGCATATGTGCTGGGTGCTGCTGAGCACGTGAGCATCTTTGCAGGGGAAAGGGGGGTAGGGGTAGGGGTTGGGGAGGGGGCCCGCAGGTGGCCTCCTGGAGTCTCATACACATGCCCACTTTAACGCTTAAGCCTTACACGGCATGCTGTGCTGTGCCACCCAGGCTTCACCCCCTCGCGCGTGCTGCCTGTGGTGGTGGATGTGGGCACAGACAATGTAGCACTGCGTGAGGACCCGCTCTACCCAGGCCTCAGGTGCGTGTGGTAGTTTTGCAGCCAGAAAGTTGATTGACAAGCATGAAAGAAAAGGTACTGTATTTATGGGTAATTATCACGGGTAATTATTGGGATGTGTAAACAAATACATTGAACTGTTTAATGAGAGCCTGCCTGCATGCCTGCTTGGCCTTGCTTGCCTGCCCACCCGCCCTTCGGCTTGCTTCTGCATGGCAGTGGGTGTGGAGTTGTGGCATGTGGCAGCATGTGTGGAATTGAGGAGGGGCGTGGGGTGCAAGATCAAGGTGGTGGTCTAACAGGTCGTGCAGGGCATGCGTCCGGACAGCTTGGTGTCCGACAGCTTTGGGCATCAGGGAAGAGGCATGGCGGCAAACTCGGGCTGGGATCAAATGTGATTCATTCGGTGCACGGGGTGCTGCATATCTGCAGGCACCCGCGCATCAAGGGGGAGGCCTACTATGAGATCATGGATGAGGTGAGTGCTGCCAGATCAGACTGGATCGGATCAGATCAAGTTGGTTTGAATGGGACCTGACCAGTTTGGATCAGGCCCATTCGAAGAGGTGGCAGGCGGGCAGCTCGTGGACAAGCGGCTGCTTACTGCAGCACCAAGCTGCTTTGAAGCGTGCGCGCATCACGGGCAAGGTGCCACGCAGTACACCTAAGCCGTCCACTTTGGCATGGCCTGCCTGCAATGAACAGTTTTCTCATTGCACATGTGCTGGCCGCTGCGTACCATGTGCACTGCAGTTTGTGACGGCTGTCATGACGCGCTGGCCAAACGCGGTGCTACAGTTTGAGGACTTTTCCATCTCACACGCGCTCACACTGCTCAACCGGTGAGCTGACCATAAGAGCATTGCTAAACCTGCACAAGTGAAGTTGCACCGGTTAAGCGGTGAGCGGCCTCCGCTCTGCATCATGCACGGCACGTGCTACCGGACCTGTCATGCCTGTGGGGAATCTTTCTAGAGTCGCACAGCACTGTTAGCACGTGGCAGACCCACTCCGTGGACCCACCCAGACAGTTGACCCACTGAACTGGTGCTCAAGGAACGGGTTGCCAGGGGCGCACATTGACTTGAGTCTAACCGGTCGGCTCACAGGAGTGCAGAGCTGAACTTGCATGATTAACCTTGCACTTGACGGGTACCGACTGTCAGGCTCCGGCATGCAGACACATCTTTGACACGCCGTGTTATTATTATTATTATTATTATTATTGACTGGTACCATACGTTGCTACAAGGGTGCCCTGTCTCTGTCTGCAACCTCGTATCCCCATCTGCACCTCATGAGCTCTCACAACAACCAGTCCACCGTCCCGCCAACTGCAGCAATGCAGCAAATACACATCTGCCTCATCTTGATCCCCTTCCCCGCCCTCATGATGCGTATCCCTTCCTACGTCTGGTCCTCCCTTCCCCCCTCGCCCCGCACCCTGGCTCCCACACAATTCGTCCCGCGGCTGGTCCCACCCTGCATGCAGCTACCGCAAGCACCACCTGGTCTTCAACGATGACATCCAAGGGACAGCTGCCACAGCACTGGCAGGGCTGTACGGCGCCCTGCGCGTCATGGGCCGCCCGCCGCAGCACTTGGTAGAGCAGCGCGTGGTGTGCGTGGGTGCTGGATCTGCAGGCATGGGCGTCGTACGCCAGATCGCGTCGGGTGCGAGCTTGAGCAGAATCAAGTGAATTTTCCAGATCCCCGATGTAGCGTGGAGAACAGCACCTGCAGCATGCATACATAAGCCTCACAGCTCTTTAACTTGGAAGCTGTTCTGGTGTCTGCAGCGTGGGTGGTAATGTACAGACGGAAGCTGCTCAGCTGCCAGGTATCCTGCCTGCGCGCATTAAGATCGTGTGTGCTGCATGCGGACCCTGTGCGTTGCTGCGCAGGCATGGAGAAGCAGGGGCTGTCGGCTGAGGCGGCTGGGCGCCGCTTCTGGGTGCTGGACCGTGACGGCCTCATCACACAGGTGCGGCCAGCGTGCGAGACAGAGAGAGAGAGAGAGAGAGAGGGGGGGAGGGGAGTGAACATGAAAGAGAGGGGGGAGGTAGGGGTGAGAGAGGCATTAGGGGAGGGGGCGAATGGAAGAGATAGACAGGGAGAGAGGAAGCGCTTGTGTGTGTGTGTGTGACCCCGAGCGCTGTAGCACACGCGACCAGGTTGCATACGCTGATACAGTGTGATGCTCCTTACCAGGATTCAGGGATCAGGGACCAGGGTTTAATGCATCAGGGTCCAGCGCACGTGCAATCACGAATAGTCGCAACTCTTGAGAGTGATGTTTGTCCATGTCCCTGCTGGGAGACGACAGTGGGACTGGCTGCTGTGGCTCATGCACCGCTGCCAGCGCCTGTCACCTCGATCTCTGGCGCCCAATAACAAGATAGGCCGCCTACCTCGTGTCCTACCCTGCTACTAAGGACATTCCCTCCTGCTGCCTGCTCCCTCCTCCCTCCTCCACACTGCTCCTGTAGCCCCCAATCCTTGATCCCCTGTCAACACATCAACCCATCAACCCACCAACCCGTCAACCCAGACAACCCTCGCCTGCATAACCACCCTGCCTGCAGGCGCGCAACGACCTGCCGCCCCATGTGCAGCCCTTTGCGCGCATCGACCGATCCAACGAGGGACAGGACCTGCTCAACGTGATCAACCGCGTGCGTACCACCTCGGCCAGGCCTTGCCGCCAAGCCCTGCGCTGCCCTGCCCTGCCCTGCCTGTCTGGTGGGATGTTCGCGAAAGACCGCACATCCGCAAGCATGGTGGCGCTGAGTCCGTATGAGTTTGTGTGCCCAGATCTCCCCAACCAAGCCACCGAATGGGCATGCCGCCTGCGCACTGATAAAAAAACGTGCTGACACGGCCCGAGGTTCCGCCCCTCAGCAGTCCCCCGGGGCACTGCCTCAAGTGCCGCGCCTGGGTGCTGCCCCTGCTGCCCATCAGTGCCAGCATCAGTGCGACGCCTTTTTGTACCGCCTGTACCGCTGTACCGCTGCACCCACAGGTCAAGCCAACGATCCTGTTGGGCCTGGCAGGCGCGGGCCGTCTTTTCACAGACGAGGTGCGTGGTGGTGGGGGGGGACTGTGAGGCTCAGAATTTACTGGGCTTCACTACATTCAAGAATCCGCATGGGTCGCATGCCTTTAGTTCCATGCACGCTCCATGCACGCCGCTGTCGGGTCCATGCACGCTGGGTCCGTCTGCCTGCCTCCTGCCTGCCTCCCTGCATTCCACACCCTGATGCCTGAGCATCGAACCCACAACTTTGTGTGTTGTGCTGTGGCTGCCTGAGTGCCTGTCCCAGGTGCTGGCAGCCATGGATGCCGGGTGCCGTGAGCAAGGGCTGCGGCCCATCATCTTCCCCATGTCAAACCCCATTTCACGCATGGAGTGCATGAGCGAGCAGGCCGTGCGGTGCGTCCATCGCCCATTGCCACATGAAGGGAACAACATGAAGGGAACAACATGAAGGGAAGCATGCATGCAGCGTGTATGGACTCTGGTGCATTCCATCAACAGTATCAATCATGCTCGCGGCCGGCTGCAGTGCATTGTCCTCAACCAGGGGCCCATCATTCTGCCTCATTATGTTCATGCATTCATTGCGTGCACCGCCCAGCTGTATAAGAACCTATAAGAACCTATATGTATATAAAGTATACAGTAACGTATATATACATATACTTTTAATGGACCTACACGCATGCACGACGCCAACCAGCAGCACCTGCGCCCTGGCTCCACTCCTGCAGTGTGACCCAGGGCCGTGTCATCTTTGCTGCTGGTTCACCTCAACCAGCTGTGGAGGTGGCCGGTACTGTGCACGCAGTCAGCCAGGCCAATAACATGTACATCTTTCCGGGTGCGTAGTTGCCTACCAGCTCCCATTGTGCTTGCCTGCTTGGGGCTTGTGACTCTGTGTGCGAGTGGGATGTGCTCCTCACCGGTCCCATTCGGTGCTGGACAGTGCTATCAGGCTGGTGGCTGCCTGCTTGTGGTTGTGAACAAGAGCGGTCGGGCCGGGCAGGTGGCGGCGGCCGGCTGACCTTGCCTGGTCTGGTTTGGATTGGTCTGGCTGGCAGCTGTGTTTTGGTCTGCTTGCCCAGTGGGGAGGTGCTTGGCTGCGTGGAGGACAGCCAAGATGTGACTGCCCTTGCATCAGTTGCTTTCGCCTGTCGCAGTCTGTGTATACAAATTTTATAAATCGCAGGACCACGGGGCAGCGTGCCCAGCACTGTGCCGTGCAGCGGCGCCAGCCATGTGCCACGCTCGTGCTCCACATGAATGAACTCGCCCCATGCATGCAGGCATGGCGCTAGGTGCATGGCTGAGCGCGGCAGGGGTGATGACGGATGGCATGCTCATGGCGGCAGCTGAGGCACTGCCTGGACTCATCAAACAGGAGGACCTGGATAAGGGTGAGCGGGAGTTGGCCGTGCAGGGCCACTAGGCACGTATGGGCCCACATTGGTTGGCAGGTTGGAGGCGGGGTGCGCTGCACGGCAGCCGGGTTAATGCCACGTTCTGCTGTCGCTGCATTTGCTGGAACTGAGACTGCGCGTTGCAGCGTGCGTTCCATGCGTGCTGGCAATGTTCGCATCTGAACTGTACTGCTGTACTGCTGAAAAGTGCGATATTGCCCCAACCGTACCGCGGCACTATGCCTTGACCTGTACCTGCACAGGCCTGGTGTACCCTCGGCTGGCAGACATCCGGGAGATCTCAACCACCGTGGCGGTTGAGGTGATCAAGGCAGCTGCCAAGGAGGTGGGTGGTGTGATCCTGTGACCTTGGGACATAACTCGTTGCCTCACAATCACTTGTGCTTGCATCATGTATTGAGTACCGTGCATACGATCAGTGCACCCCAGGGGTGATTTCTTTCTTCAGGAGTGCAGCAGGAGCTGCGGCATGGCTGCTTGTATCAGCTGTATCTCATGGGTGCAAGCTCGTTCCGCCCAGTCCCCTGCACTTTTTCAACCGTTGCTGCAGTTGAACGTGCCGAAGGCTGAGCACGCTTGTTCACCCCTCGTCCTTTGACTTGCGTGTTCATTACAATTATTTAGAGATCAAGACTGCACACAGCTGCATGGGGCACACAATGCATGAGTGTCCGAGCCTGCATTGCGAGATGTTGCGGTACCGCTACATGCAGGGGCTGGCCAAAGGCAAGTGCCTGGAGAAGCTGGCACGAGGGGAGGACACACTGAGGAGGTGCGTATATTAATAATGATAACACGGCGTGTCACAGATGTGTCTGCATGCCGGAGACAGGAGGTGCGTATGAGTGACTTGAAAGTGTTTAAGTTGATTATGTGTGAGGCGCCTTGTGCCAGATCTTGCTGCGTCCTGCATCCTGTCTCTGAGGTGCCCCTGCTGCTGCCACTGAGATTGCAACACGGACACTCCCTTTGCCGCCACATGAAGAATGTTGTACTGCTTGTACTGCTATGCAGGTGGGTTGTCGCGCACATGTTCACCCCGAAGTACGGCGCGCTAGTGCAGCTGAAGCAAGGCATGCGCGGCTAGCCCCTCTGGACCGCCTTTTGTGTTTTAGACCAGGCAGGACAGCGCAGGTGTTTGCCAAAGAGTGAATGCTGAGAAGGGGTCTGGCAGATATGGCACGCTGCTTTTGTAGCCTTCGGCTTGGCGTGGATGCAAAGCATCCTGGTGCTTGAGCTGCATAGACGGTTGGTGTTTTGGCACCGTGCTGAGGCTGCAGCGGCATGTAACATGAGGACACGTGTTGTGCAAGTCAGTGGGGCCTGTGTGCATGGGGATGCGAATGGGCCACTACACACCTCACACGGACCGGGTTCAACAGGCCCGTATGATTCACCGCCCACGTGGACGCACGTTCCGCCATTGTTTATCTAGGGTCCTCCATATTCCTCGCTTCTTCTGCCAGTCACGTACCACCTGTCCAGCACAGATACCTTCCATCTGCGTCTCTTTCAGGATGTTTAGCACAAGCATGCGGGCGCCTACTGCAGGGTGTCCAACGTCCAGGATGCATAAGCAGGCAGTAGTGTCCTGCCCTCCAGCTGGGCTCAAGTGCAACGCGAATGCACTGGGAGCTCGCAACGTCAGCGCGGTGACATCTGCTGCAGCAACGACGTCTTTGTCGGTGGATGTGAAGTCAAAACAAGGCCCTCAGAGCCTGGAGGAGGCGCTGAGGTTGTCTGACGCTTTCAACAAGGGATTCAGCACATCGTTGTATACTGAGAACGCGTATTGGGTGGACGAGGTGGGTTAAAGCCGATGAACGAGTAAGACAGCAGCTTTGGGCTTGCAGACACACTGGGCATTGTTCCTCGAGGGCTCCGCTCGCTCGATCAGCTTATCAAAGAACCAATACATCGGCTGTCCATGTGAGGTCATCTGTGGTTCATGCACGCGAGCAGTATCATGGGCGTACGCGCGCATCCAGCCAGCCCCAGCCTCATATCCGTCCATCGTGCATTGACCCAGATACAGGCCCTGGCAGCAGGCATTCGCCCTTGAGCCGCATATGCAGCGTGCCTCAGGGGTCGGCAGCTTTCCACACAATTGTTCGAGGGCGGGCACTCAGTGCACGCCCTGCTGCGCACATGCGAGTGCACACACCCGCAAACAACACGCACACATCTCGTTCAGCCCTGGGGACGCCCTACCGCAACGCATGCATCGCCTGCATCACCCTTCCTCCCCCTTCCCTTGTTCTTTCCTCGACAGATTGAGGGCCAGATTCCACCTGGTCTGCGCGGCACACTGATCCGCAATGGGCCTGGCCTCTTCGAGGTTGGCAACAAGCGTGTGCCCCACCCGTTTGATGGTGATGGGTGCGTGACTGACATGCCAGGGCTTGCAGAGAGTGCAACCCTGCTTCTGAATGCTCAGACCCTGAGAGCAGCACTGTCCTTGCTACTGCTTCCACATGCCTGCCCTTCCTGCAGCCTCTGTGGTTTGAGGGTGGTCCGGGACCGCTCCAGGGCCGCCTGTTCGCCACAACTATGCTTTACTCTGACATTACACTTCATGATTGCTACTGCTGCCGCAGCATGGTCATGAGCCTGGCGTTCGATGGCGAGGGGCGCGCGTTCTTTCGCAACGCGTACGTGCGCACCGAGGGCTTTGTTGCAGAGCGGGTGCGTCACATCTCACATGAGATGCAGAGTCTGCATATGAGATAGAGTGAGCAGGAGAGAGAGAGAAAAGGGAGATGGAGTGAGAGAGGGGGGTCATCAGCGCCCCTCGCCATGTATGTCGGCACAGCCAGGTTCCCCTTCCCCCGACGTACCTGGCTAGGTCTCGCAGCAGTCTGGAAACTCAATCCTCAGGTAGCGCGCCTAGGTCGCCAACCCGAAGCTCCCCATTGGTTCAACGGCCAGTCTGAACTGCCTCCGACGGGTCGGAGGCAGTTCAGATCAACCCCTGTGCACAGCTCGCTGGTGCCAGAATGAGAGCTGTACGCACTTGACTTGTAATGTAGTCTCTACAGGAGATGATGCAGGTGGATGAGAGAGATGGGATGAGAAAGAAGCCTAGGTGGGGTCATTCCTCATCACGCATCCCTTTGGCCCAAAACACCTTTCGATTTCACGACCCGCGAACCTAATGGCAGTTTCTGTTTGTGATATTCAATAGCCCTGCGCATGGTTTGAGGTGGCTATCATGGATTATGCGTATGGGACTTGAAGGACCATTCGTCTGCCGTATGTGCCGCCTGTACCGCGCAGCACACCGGCAAGCAGCTGTACCGCTCTGCTTTTAACCGCGGCGTGCCGGATGAGGGTGGTGAGGGTGTGATTTCACTCGGCCCCTGGCGCTTCAACAACCCCCTGGACATGCGCATCAAGGTGTGTCTGTGTGGGGTGGCACCTGCCGCTGCAGGTTGAGCCGGGGCCCTTGCACATTGCAGGATTTGTTTAGGGAGTCTTGCAGATTCAGCCTGGTAATGCAAAGCTGAGAGGCAGCATTACAGGACGAACAGAGGATCTGGTAGAGGATCCCTACCATTCCTATGTCCTTGGGCGTGGTGAAGGTACACACGGGGAGTGGTGCCTTGTGCTGTGGTGTGCGTACTGCTACATGTTTGCGCTGCCCCAGTGGGCTGCAGCCTGCCCTGTGCAGCCTGTAACAGACTGCTGTGTGGCTCAGGCAATGCTGACATGCCGAACCACGCCTGCGCAGGACACTGCCAACACGAATGTGGTGCGGTGGGGTGGCAAGACGCTCGCCCTTTATGAGGTGCGGTGGTCCAGAGCCACTTGGGGCATGCCAGTATGCTACACGTCCGCCTCCCTGTACCTTCCATATGAACCTCTTGTGTTCCTTCCTACATTTCAGTCCAGGGCGACGGCATTCCCTCTGGCGCGATCACGTACACGTGCCTGCTGCATTCGCTGCCCTCGTTCCGCGCGCACCAGCGCGGCAGTGGGGCACGCGTTGAACGAACCCTCACCTCAGCTGCCTTGCCGCACGGCCACAACCGTCCCCTACAGGGACCACCTCCACAACACTTTTAAACACCACGCCGCGTGGGACAACCAGGTGCAAAGTGTGGTGACCAGATGCATGTGCTGTCCCCCAGCATGGCCTGACCCAAGCGCCCACCTGCGGCGCGTGTGGCACCCGTTTGCTGCTGCAGCGTGGTGTGCCGCACCATCTGTCTGATGAACTGTCCTCTCTTGGGGTTGACCGGCTGGGAGGTGCGATGGAGGGCAAGTACATGGGGGCCCACCTGCGAGTCCTCACGGTGGGTGTGGGCCCATTAGCATGCTTCTTTACTGTAAGGAATGTTTACCTGGTGTGCTAGAGTATTACTTTATACAAAGTGTGTATTCGGGTCCGCCTCCATCACGCAGACATAGCTGTCTACTATTTTGTTACTGCTGTGAACACCTAGCGTGCTGTGCTTCTGGTTGCCATAGTGCCTTCAGTTTCAACTGTTTCCTGTAGCCCGCAATAGCTTTGATGCGCCCATAATCTATCTAGCGGTCTCCGGGGCCACCTTGCCCAGCAACTCCACCCCATTGGCATGCACATACAGGATGGCGCCGATTCGTCCAAGGACCGGCTCGTCATGTTTGCTCACAATGATGCCGGATCTGATGCGGCCATCACCACCTATGAGTTTGACCCTGCCTGGGGCTGCACTGCACGGTCCACCACGCTGCTCAAGGGTGCGCCTGGCCGTGTTTTGTTCAATAGTTATGCATCTGTTCCCGGGAACAGATGCATAACTATTGAACAGAACACGGTGTACAAGGTGGTCTGCTGCCTGTTGCTGTTGCTCGCCACCTGCAAGGCCGCTGCCAATAGAAGTGATGCTTCAGGGCGCCAGGACGTAGTGGCACGTGGCGGTGGAGGAACAGGACCGTTGGGGCCTCGTGAGGTCTAAGGCAGTCGTTGCACATCTACAGCGCCTGTTGTGCCACTCCTGTAGCCGTTCCTGGCCATACATGCCATAGCGTCTGGTTGCTGATGTGGCTTCTGCTGTCACTCTCATGCTGCCACTGCGTTTGCTGCAGGAGCTGGCTTGGGCTTCTTCCACGACATTGCGGTGTCACAGCACTACTACGTGCTGCTGGAAAACCCCATGAGCATGGACCTATGGAAGCTGCTGACTCAGTGCGTGCCACTGTGCTTTCTGAGATTGCATTCAAGGCTTTCACTACACCTTTGTTGTGGTAGCACAGCCTGGTAGTACAGCTGGTGGTACTGCTGGCACGTCCTAGCACTGCGTATACATCCTGTGGGGCAGTTTGTTGTGCAGCGGGCGGTACGTTGTGCGGTACAGCCCGTGAGTGATAGCTTGTACATTTGGCAGTACATTACGCAGTACAGCTCATGCGGAGCAGCCGGCTGTACAGCGGGTGTGTACGACACGCGCAGTGCTGATCCGTCAACTGCTCTGTCAACTGCATGCTTGAACGGTATCCGTATCCCGTCCATAAAAGCATCAGCTGATTACCCCACCCCTGCCCTGTACTGCTCCTGTCTTCCAGGTCCACCACAGGAGCTCTGTCCGTGGCAGAGTGCCTGCGCTTCGACAGCAGCAAGCGTGTGCGCCTGCATCTCATTCCGCGCCCCGGCAGTGGCGCTCCCGAGGGTGAGTCATCACAGGGTTCAGGGATACGCGGCTGTTGCCGCTGAGCTTGCTGCGGCCACTGAGCTTGCTGACTGAGCCACCGCTGCAGCCTCTGAGCCACCATCATTCTGTTCTCCAACTCTCCACAGCATGGCTGTGCATACATGACGCATGCATGACGGACCACCTGTCAACCTGCACCTCTTTCCCACCTGTTCATGCAACATGCCAGGCACAATGGCAGGACCATGTTCAGGTCGGACTTGCCAAGCTCGGCAGTCCTGAGCGCACGTCCTGCCAGTTGACCGCACGTCCTGCCACTTCTGTTCTGTTCGTTTGTGTCGCTCTCTTCACAGGCGTGCGCTCCCTGGACATTCCACTCGATCCTTTCTTCACCTTCCACCACGTCAATGCATACGAGACGGATGGCCCGCTCACATCCTCCCCCACCGCCTCTTCGTCTTCCTCCCTGCCACGCTACCTTGTGCTGGATTCCATCTCTTCCAGGTATGTATCTGTTGGGCGATGGCACAGCTTCCTTGCATAATTGTACTGCTGTGGTCAGTGGATGCCAACTGGGCCACTGGCTGCCAAGGTCACACCCCTCAACAATTTGTACCGCTGATGAAGTGACTGTACTGCTTCTATGTTAGTGCTTGGTACTGCCACCACCATGCAGCCAGCAGCAGCATTCAGCAAAGCACGCACCAACCCAAGCACCGCCTTACAACCAACCACCAGGCAACTGACCACCTTGCAATTTACTGCCAACCAACCAACTGCCCAACCGCAGTTCTGTGGACTTCTCCATGAACACTGAAACAGTTGGTGCTGAGTACTATGGGCGCCCTGAGGCGCGCAATGACCTGCGCCGCCTGGTTGTTGACCTGCAGACAGGTGTGTGGCTGGTAGTGTGCGTGTGGGTGGGGACGGGTTGCCTGTTCAAGCCTGTCCAGAAGCCTGGCAGAGCCTGGTGCTGGGACCTGGGGGTTGATCAGTGTTCAAACCTGGGTTACAAGCCTGCATGCAAACCTTTGTTTAACCCAGGCGGCTGGGTGGTAGCTGCAGTGGCAGCCAGGTGACATGCCGTCTCACTGCATGTACATCAGTACATGCCCTTACCAGACCCCCCTTCCAATACATATCAAACCGCCAGCTCTTCCACGACAACTTAACCTAGCACACAAGCCATGCCGTGCTCTGCGCATCGCACATGCAGGCGCCATGAGCCACACCCGCATCGCGGCCAGGGCAGCTGAGATGCCTGTGGTGGCCTCCATAGCTGCTGGCCGCCCGCACACGCACGCGTTCAGCCTGGCCTGTGCCAAGGAGGGCGGTGACTTCTTTGGGCCGCTGCAGGCCATCGCCAAAGTGTCCACGTCCCCCCTGAATGGCGTGGGCGCACCGTTTGACCACGACCAGGTACGTGCGCACGGCATGCAGACATACACGTGACACGCCATCACGTGTCAACGTTAATATCAGTGTTGTTGTTATCATGTATGTGCGCCATGGAGGCTGCCCGCCGGTCCTCTCCATTGTTTGCTGCCAACAGCCCTGTGTGATCAAAATAGGATCGGGGACACGCAGCACGTCCGACAGGAAACACAGTCAGAATTCAGGCCAGCATGATGAAGCCCTCGTGAACGGCCTGTGTCCCTCGAGAGTGCAAGGGGCATGCAGCCTGTAGACATGTTGCATGCTGGCACCACACTAGATGCAGCATGCTGGCACCACACCAAGAGATCGTAGGCCGTGGTCGGTACCGTTGAACCTTGCCCTGACAATTCTGCAGGCCAGAGGCCATCAGCTGATCCCATGCAGCTGCAGTGTTGATCACCAAGCATGCCTGGCTGACCTGCCATGCGAGCCTGCCATGTGTAATGCCTCAATTTGTAAAGTCATATTTTATTGCCTCACGTGTGTACCGCCTGTACTGCAGGTGACCACGTCGTACTGGCAGCCAGAGGGCAATTTGTTCCCCTCGGAGGTGGCCTTCATTCCACGCGGCCAGCGTACTGCCGGTACTGCCGGTACTGCATCAGGCAGTAGCTGTACTGCCTCTGCGGAGGACGACGGCTGGCTCATCAGCGTGGTGCGTGGGCTGGGTACGAACGAAGGTGCAGCCTTGCAACAGCCCCGTTTGAGGTTGGCAAGGCTGCAGTTGGCAGTTGAGGGGGCATGTGCTGACCGTGCCGGTTCCTCTCTGCTCCTACGTGGTGCTCTACATTTGGCTGCATTGACCACGTTTGACCTTGGATTTACCCGCGTTCGCCCGCATTTGACTTTGGGCCCGCCCGCAGCTGTTTGACGCCGACACGACCACCAGCTCTGTGGTGATTCTGGATGCACGGGATGTGGCAGCTGGCCCTGTGGCCCGCCTGAAACTGAAGCACCACATCCCTCAAGGTGCAAAGCAAGATATGTGTACCGATTCTGTACCGCAGCATCATAACTGTATCCTCTTGCATCGTTTGAGCACATCGAGTCGTGTTTCTTCCGAGCCATACATCTATCCCTACATGAATACATGCTTGGTTCATCTCGGGCACCAGCACAGCAATGCATACTGTGGACCGCTAGCGTTGAACTTTAACAGTGGGACTTCGTCCCTTCACGTGTGGTTGTGCATGAACTGGTATAGAACTAACCCAGGAAGTGAAGCTGAGCTTGCGGCTGGCAGAGCGTGTTGTCAAATCATCTGATGGACTTGCTTGGCACCTTACATGCAGGCCTGCATGGCATGTGGAGCCAGGAGTATCTGGGGCCTGCCCCCGGCACCCCTTCCAGCTCACCCCGTGACATCCGGATGGGGGTGTGAGGTGGTGTGAGGTGGTGTGAGGGGTGTGAGGAGGTACGAGTGTGGTCAATGAGAGGAGCTCTGTATGTGAGGGCGGTGATTGGTTGAGCACGCACATGCGAACATGCTGCTTGTGCTGCTATTGCAGCCGGATGTGTATTGAGATTCATGGGGAGAGTAGCGAAGTGAGAGTGACAACGAGCGTTGTGTGGGCATGGCAGTACCACTCCTGAGTGGAGAAACATTACCTGATACCTGAAAGCTTAACGAGAGAGCTTAAGCCTTTGAAGGTAATATCTGAGCCGCCGCGTCACAAGCTTCACAGAACAGGGCAAGGCAGGGGGATGCAGCAGAGGCCTGATGTGTTGGTATGGTTGCTTCTGGGTCGCTGTCACGTAAGAGGGAAGGACATCTGTTCAGAGGCGTGTGTGAGATTATGTGAGAGCGCGCACCTTTGCTGAGGGAACATCACATCCCTGTTGGAGGTGGGCCTGCTACTGGCAAGCCTCTTATACTTCTACTCAATGGGAACAAGCCAGGGAGCAAGCCTCATACTTAGTGGGATGTACCGTAGGTCCTGAGCTGGAGGCACAGTCGTCGAGTTGATATCAACATTGCCCACTTAATTGTTTTTTCTTCAGTTTGTCCCTGAACACCATCAGTACTTGTGGCCGCTTTACCACAAATGCTGTTGATCGTGCTGTGTTGCGAGGTGGGTTCAGTTGACTGTGTGCTGCTTGCTGTTGCCGCTTGCATGACGCATTGTGCGCAGGCTGCAGTTCGCCACTGAAACTTTCAGGTGCCGTGCCGATTAGCATGTGCACTGTTCATGGGAGGGTGCTTTCGTGTAACGTTTGAGATGTGCGTGACATGTGACTTGTGCTTCGAGCCTCCCACTGCCAGTGTACATGCTCAGCACCCCTGCTTGCCTCAAGATGCAAAACATTTCAACTGAGGATTAGCCATTGAGCTCAAATGTGCCAACTGAAGCAAGGTCAGAGCAGAGCTGGACGCGCCATCAGCCCCCACACGCAAGACCATGGGTGAGGAATGGCTATGTGAGGTTACACAAACGTTCAGCCAGTCATAGGCTGCGCAGCATGCATGCATCTGTTGCGCGCCCATACACTTGTTTGCTATATATGCCCAGGTGTGTCTCATACAGCTCCCCACAGCACCCTCCACATCGATCCTCATTGAATACAGCCCTCAGGTGTCAGCAGCCAAATAGGTCTGCAGCACATCCAACAGCTCAGCATACGAGATGGGAGGTGTGACCAGGCAACTGACTCCTAAGTCGCCCCAGTCCCAGAATCCCAATCTCAGCTCTTCACAGCTCTTGGCGCAGTATACATTGCGCTCTTTATAGGTGTACAAATGGTACAAGGCCACCACCTGCGTGCATAGCTTGAGCGCTGCAAGAGCTCTTGCATGACGCCCATGCAACATGGCTTGTGGTGCTGCCCCATGGATTCAGTGGCTTGTTTTGCATCAGGCCAGATCCAGGCTGTCCCACCATTCCATGTCCCAGTTTCCGCAAGTCAAGTGTTGCAGTGTGTCCTGTGCGAGGTTCGTCAATAGCTTTGGTGCACTTGAATCAAAACCAAGTCTTCCAAAGCAACCACTATCACTCATGAGCAAACCAACAGAAAGGGGCAGTCACATAACTGCGCATGCTCAGCCTTATGTTTGGGTCTTTTTTATGTGCTTGCATATCCCTGTGCATGCCTAACATCAAAATAACAGACCTCCAGAACCGGACTCCCATACCATCAAGACATGAAGGGGGGATATGCAGGTACCTGCCCGTAGCTGAACGAGGGCATTGATTTATGCGCCCTGGCCCTGGCTGCGATCACTGAGGCTGTGGATGTGTTTGTTTGAATGGAACGTGTGAGTGGCAGCCTAGCAGGATGCAGTGACTGCCTACCATCTGCGCCAGGCGCAGCAGCAAACTGGCGGGCACATGTAGCGCCTGAGCTGAGCTGCTTAATGCAGCCATAAAGCAGGCGCCCTCTGGCCTCGATTGGCTGTGCGCTGCTGGCTTTTAGTTGCCTAATCCCTGCTCTCCAGCAGTGCCCTCCCCGCCTCACACATTGCGTGCTCCCCATACCCCAGGATGCGCTGCAGCTGGCAGATGTTCTCCCGCACCCACACGTTGCTGCTCAAGTAGGTCACCAGCAGCTGCCTGTCCCGTGCCGACGCGCGCGCAAACGTGACGTGGTCATGCGCCTGCAGCTCCTCCTTGGACAGCTGCTTCAGGTCGCAGCGCTCCATGAACCTCAGAGCGCGCTGCTTCTCGACAGCATCCGTGATGAACCCCGCATGGTCCAGGATGCGCCCCGCAGTCCCGGTGTGATCTGCCATGAGATCCTCATACCTCACGGTCATCACGGCCTGGCGCTCCGGCCGCCCCCACCATGCGCTACTGCTGCTACTGCCGTTGCTGCTACTGCTGCTACTGCCGCCCAGCTGACGCGCCAGCAGGTGCCGCGTGTACGCCTGGGGGTCTCCGCCGGCCGCCTGCAGATTCATGTGGTTGCGCGCCATCGCCCAGATCTCTATCAGCGAGCTCAGCGCCTCTGTGAGCACCCCTGTGCGCGCGTCCACATTGGCAATGAAGTGGCCGTAGCTGATGTGGGGCTCAAGATGCATACGGATCTCACGCAGCAGGGTGCTGGATGCACCGCTGTTATTCCACGCCCATGAGGCCTCGGATGACCTGTCGTGTGGGGGCGGTAGCAGCCACAGGGGGTGGCCGGCATGGTGGTGAGGAGCACATCTGGTCAGGACCGATACAATGCGAGGGTGCAGCAGTAGAGCAGACAAGACAGCGTGCAGGCAAGACAGCAGTGCAGACAAGCCCGGCCGGGCACGCCAATTCACTAACACCCCAAACCACCCCCCGGTGTTGTTGGCTGCGTGGCATGCAGGTGGAGCGCACTTGGTGGTGAGCAGCCACGTCTCAGCGGCGGGCAGTGAGCGGTGGTAGAGATAGGCTGAGATGATGATGTCCAGGGGGTTGCGGATGATGTGCAGCACCCGGGTGGGTGCGGGGCCGCTGGGCAGCATGGAGTGACACATGCGGTTCAGGCGGGGAGGCGCGTCATAGCAGCGCGCAGCACCCCCGACACAGGGGCACTGCTCGATGTTGCACATGCCCCTGGCAATGGTGGGGATGGTGTAGCGGCGATCTTTGTGTCTGCTATTGGTGCGGACCAACGCTGGGTCATAGCACACCTGCGTGTGCAAGTTGGTAAGGATTGCAGTGGGTGCGGTCGTGCTTTCATGCCTGCATCCCTGTCCCTATGTCCTTTGAGCCATGGAAACCTTGGTGGCGCCAAGGTTGGGCAATCACAGGCCTGCTGGCCATGCCTGCATGCGGGAGCTGTCAGCACTATGCAAATACTGATATACACGAGTGAGGTGGGCTGTTCATCACGCCCCCAACCCCCCTCGTCCCTCCATGTCTCACCATGGGCAGCCTGCTCCCCAACTGGAACACGAGGCGTGTGTCCAGCTGCGCCTGGGCATGCCTGACAAACAGCATGTGGGGGGCCCACACCACGTCGTCCCCCCGCCCCCCGTGGTCCTCATACAGGTAGCCTGCAGCAGCAGGGAGGAGTGGGGGCAGTACGGCGGTTGGTCACTATGCGTTCCGAGGCCATGTGCAAGCAGCCGCAGGCTGCGGCATGCTTCACGCACCTGCCCGCTCGTTGACCATACTGTTCACCACGACTTGCTCTCCCTTTGGACGCCCTGCCCCTGATACCCACTCCACCATGCTGCCCAGTAGACAGCCAGTGAGTGCAGTGCCACCCTTGTGGTGGTTGATGGCCAGGTACAGGCCTGCCTTGTTGGCCCCGTCGGTTGAACGTGGCGCGAGGCGCACATGGCCATGCCTCTGTGTCCATGCGAACTCGAGTGCCAACACCACGAGCAACAGGAAAGCCCATGGTGCTGGTTGCTGCAGCAGTTGCGCCCGCTCTCGCAAACGCGGTGTCCGTGGCGTGGCACGAGTTCGTGCAGTAGAGGGCACCTTCCCTTCCTTGATGACCAGCGTCATCCAGCTAGGGAACAACTACAATCCATGTCATAAACGGCTCTGGGTCTTGGCCGATTCCAAGGCAGGGACAGTCGTTGCCACTGGAGCACGACCAGGACATCAGGGTCATCAGTGCAAGGCAGGACCAACGCGCGCACCGGGATTGTACTGTGCAGGGAGTATTATATCATTTGAAAAGTACAAAAAGCCAGTATACCTAGACGCGATTGCAATTGATGAGCCAGCCCGCTATTGTACTTCTAACCTGTGCCATGGGAAATTTGCCCCATCCAGGCTGTTGGACTTGGGATCATCGTCAGGGTTGACGAGCCCCAGGGCGTGCACCAGGGAGCATGAAAGCTCTTTTGTATCCTTACACAAAGCCGCGACTCTGGATCTCGGGCTTTGTCATCACCTGGACGCTATGCAGCATTGCCATCTATGAATTTTTCAATGCACCTCGTGATGGGAGCGACAATGTGGCCCCAGAGCTGGCGAGTCTGACCATGACCTGCTGCCCATGCTTGCATGCCACTCACCGCGACTAAGGCTCAGCTTGTGGGATCGCTCCGTCATGCACCCTGCACAGCGGATTCTGAACACACCTGTGCACAGTGCGAGGGAAGGCTGCGCAATGCGCACCCCGAATGGCACGCCACACAGCACCCAGCCGCTCACAACACAGCATGATGTGCCTGCTGCCTGACCCACAGGTGCTGGTGGTCAATCACCATAAAACAGGCACACCCATGGTGGGCTGCATGCTAGGCACATTTGTGGAAACACTGGATGGCGTCGGGGCCATGCACAGGTGTGTGCACTGTGAGCTGTGCCTTCAGCACTTGACAGCTGTACTTGTAGCAGCATGCACACTGGTACGACCTGCACACCCCACACCCCCTTCACCCCACCAGGTACACCTACACAAACAGAGTTGAGGACGTCCACAGCCACCCACACCTCCTGTTCCTAAAAGTGCGGGAGACACAAGACAGGGCGCGCGACAACCAGACCAACAGCGCACACAGCCCTGATGCATGGGTGCGGCAGCACAGGGGACCCACGCTGATCTACCACCTGGGCTCACGCCTGCCACTGGTGCGCTGACTGCTACTGCCGCCTGCTACTGCCGCCTGCTACTGCCGCCTGCTGCTGCTGCCTAATTGCGCCTGCTGCTGCCGCCAGTGCCGTGGCCGTGGTGCGGCGCGTGGAAGCCGGCATGCACCAGAGCGTGTAGTGCGGGCCATTAGGGGCTACTTGTTCCAAGGGAGCGTGCAGCGTGCTGGGGCAGGTCAGCGCAAGCAGTGGAGCAGCACAGCCGCAAGGGCCACCCGCCCATCCCCTGCACCCGGACTAGATGCATACCTTAAACAGCATAGCACAGCACAGCAGCACAGTGTGTCTGCGCACGTCATGAGCGCTCGGGTATGAGGAATGTTGGCTGTGTGGTCCGCGCCCAGGTGTGCTACGACAGCGATAAGATTGACACGGCGCGGGCGGAGGCGCTGGCAAATGTAAGCCGTCCAAAACCCCTGGACCCCCGAGCGACATGCCGTGAGGTGCGCCTGTTGGCCGCTGCACAATAGTGGTGGGGATATGAACGAGGCGCAGCACGCACACTGCACAGCGGCAGTGCGTACCAAACTTGGAGGCCAGCCCATGCCAGGGCTGGTACAGAGGGAGGCCCTGCAGCAGGCACTGATAGCCCAGGCCCCACGTATGCATGCCGTTTTGTTCATCACGCTGCGGGCTCGCCTTTCCCCTGTGGCATTGCACCGCTTCTTATGCGTGCAGATCCAGTGCCCGTGCAATGGATGGCAGCAGCACTGCTTCTCACTCGGATATTGCTTCTCACCACTGCCTTACATCAACTAGTGAGTCTGGGGGCACGGGGGCACGGGCATGCTGCCATACAGCCATGCAGACATGTGGCGGAGTTGTCCAGCATTTGCATGGGGCACCATTTGGAAGCCATGTGCTTACACAGCTGCTTTTTGTACTGCCACACGTGCTTTGGCGGCGAACTACTGCACTCGTTATGACTGACATGCGCACGCTGCGTCACAGCCGGGCCATCCATGTCATCCGTGACCCCCTGGAGATCATCATCTCTTCTTACAACTACCACTTGACCCTCCCCAAAGCCGAGGCGTGGCTGCGCACCACCCAGCTGATAAAGGTGCGTGGACTGCGTGGTGCTGCGTGTGTTTGGAAGTGCGGCTGGGGCTGGTGCTGACCACCCCAGGTCGAATGCCTCTGGTCCACCTGCACCCGTGTGTGCCTGCCCAAATTGTATGTCTACGTGCACACACACCTTTGCATGTGTTCACATGCACAGGCCGCACGCTGGTGGCAAGACATGGGCGCCAACATCACCCTGCTCAACGAGTTGCAGCTGCTGGACATCAAGCACGAAAAGGTCAAAACGTCGTATGGAGGCTTCCTGACCAATACAACCATGCGCACGGGGGTGCTGACTGAGGCGTTGAGCTCACTGCACGAGAGTGGGTGCTGCCGATTGCTACATGTGCTGCGGTTGCACCTGCACTGCCGCTGATCCTGTTTTGGGGCCTGCAGTCCAGATTGCCCCAGCTGCTGCCAGCTGCCTCGCCATAACCTGAGCACACCCGTCAACAACGCCTACGAGCCCCAACAGTAACATGTATGCCGTGCGTGCGCGCAGTCTGGGCCATGGCGCGCAACTACGTCAACTGGGTGCGCATCACCGACCGCGTGCTAGTGGTGGGTGCACTGGCCATGTTGCGCTGAACCATGTGTCTGACATCACAACGTGCCCGTGTGACGGGCGCATGTGCTGTGCCAGCGCGTTCCCTCTGCTGCTCAGCGCACGGCGCATCAGCAGCGAGCAACATGCATGCTGTGTGTAGACTGTGCACATGGTGCATGTACCCAGCCCATCAGCCCCACCAGCCATACCTCCAGACGGTCCTGGAGCAGACCGGCCGAGCCATGCCGCTGTACTGCCGACCGACTGACTGTACTGCCCTCTGTACTGCCCACCAACCGTACTGCAGGTGCGGTACGAGGAGCTGACAGCCGTGGAGCACCATGAGGCTGCACTCAACCGGCTGCTGGACTTCACTGCCATCCCGCACTCCCCACGCACGCGTGCGGCCGCCCTCGCACGCATGCAGCGGTGAGCACATCAGCACCTGAGCCTACTGACAGCTCGTGAGACCATCATCTCAGCCTGCCGCCATGCGCCACTTGCTTGAATCCGCAGCCACTAACTGATCTGGTTGAGGGGGTGCTCCGGACATGGCCGCACGACAGCTGAATGATGGTGTCGCATGACGTGCACTGCAGCGCCATGCGCAGCCCAGGCCCGGAGTGTGACGCCACATGCACACGTGTGAACACGTACACGTGCAGGTGTGACCTACACACGCGGAGTGAGACCGAGCTGCACGTGTCTGACCACGTATCTGACTTCGTGACGAGGCACCCCGGCCGGGAGCAGCTGGTGGCGCACCTCAGGTCTAATGAGTATGTGTGGGACAACATATGCCGGCTGCAGGCTATTCTGGGGTACACGCAGCACGCCGGCTGCAAGCTGCTGGCCACTGAGGGGGCGCCAGTGATGCCTATGGCTGTGCTGCCACAATGACGCAGCAGGCTGGCTGACACACAGGGCAGCACACGCACGGGCGGCATGCGCCATATGCGTGTGATCGGCAGGCAGCACACAATGAAAGGCAGTGGTTGTCACTGGCAGCGGCGTCACACAGAGCAGAGGCTGGTGTATGTACCTGTGCCCAGGTACCATTGCTCAGGTACCTTTGCTACCCTTGTTGAAGTAGCTGTGCAGTTGCCAGGGTACTAGCTGTAGCTGTGCCACCCTCACACTGGCTTGGTCACAAGGCGCGTCATAGTGTTTGTGCATGGATATGATCCCTTGCCTGGCCATGCTTAAGGCCCAGGTATGATGACAGCAGCAGGGGTAGACAAGCCCGGGCCCACACCGCCCTTCAGCCCATCAACCCAAAACACCAACCTCAAGGAAACTTGTCCGCATATTCTTGGTGGCTTGTCCTTTCTCTGCGCAGCAGTGAGAATGCAACTGAACGGGGTGCTGGCTGCAGGCATGCCACAGGCATAGCGCAGGAAGGGCCAATTGACATGATTGTTGAATGGCAGGGGGTGGTTGCTGCAAGCCACGGTGTGGTTGCTGTCCGTTCACGGTGTGGTTGTTGCGATTCATGGTGTGGTTGCTGCAATTCATGGTGTGTTGCTGCAATTCGCGGTGTGGTGGTTGCGGTGGTTGCTGCAATTGCAGCAAGCATGCTCTTCCGTACGGCATTCTTCAATGGCAGGGCTGGACATGCCACCTGCGGCCATGTTACACCGGTAGTGCATGCGGCATGTGAGCAAGCACATGCCAACATGTCCGTGCTGGCCCACATGCCAGCCCAGCACGCCATGTGCGCACAGCCCCTGATCACGCGTGGCTCATCATACCTCTCTGTGGCTCCCGGCAGTGCGCCCAGCCGCAGGCGCCCACACAGCCACAGACATAGGAGCAAGTACCGATATTGCTACTATTACGTTTGGGCAGCATGCATGGTATGGCATCGGTGGAAGCATTGTTCTTGCATGTGCTGCTTGGAGCATGGGACTGTGCTCTTGCATGACCTGCTCTTGCATGTGCTGCATGTGTGACACCCATCATTGGAACTCATCACACATGTTGCGACCTGGCACGCAGGCGAGGTCTGTAGTGCCCGGTGGCTCATTAGCACAGGAGCACCACGATCTGAGGCTTACATCCCGTGCTGTGCTTGTGCCCGTCCACCTCCTGCCGGACTCTTGGGCTGCTGCATGTGTATCCAGGCTGCAATCATGACAGAGTAGCGCATCGTAGTTAGGATTGTTGCTGCCAAAGAAGCAGCACATAGAAGCGCAAGGGTCATATGGCTAGGACGGGCGCTGGCGTGCAGCTCGTCTTCCAGCTATGCATGCTTCTCATAAGCTTTGAGCGTGGAGCATTTTCTCAGTGCCCAGGTGTGCTGCCGGGTGGTGCTGCAGGCGGGTCGGAGTACGGGAAGGCTACCAGCAGCGCACGTATAATTTGTTATGTCTGGCAATGCTATAACAAACGTGATGAGTCGCTCATAAGGTTTTTGCATGGCTCTGGTCCAAGGTGCCCTGTCACAGCTCATGCACACCACGCACACATGATGAGCAGCAGCACCCATGCAAGCAGCAGCACCCATGCTCTATACCGCTCCTGCCTGCTTGCATTAGCTGGTTCTGAGCAACTCTATCGTATGGGTTCTGCGTGCTGTGTGCAGACCCCACCTTCGTTTCAGAGCTGATACAGAGCGACCCAGTGCAACGGCCTGACTCGGGGTTCAACCTGCCTGGCGGCGACACAACCTCTCCACCACCCAGCACACGTGGTGTGCTTGTGGTGCAAATCAGGTACCCTGGAGATGGGTGCAGCGAGTATGGGCCTGGCTTCCCTGCCCTGACGACCCTGTACCACACAACCGTGTGCCCGGATGGCGGGTGGCATGGCACAGCGGGTGCGCTGGCGGCACTGGTCGCGTGTTCGGAGCTCGGGTATGCAGGTGAGCATCACAGAGAGCACACAGGCCGCACGGTACGCAGATTGAGCAGTAGGAGTGTTGGCTGCGCCGGCTGCCCATGTCACACAGTGGTCGGCTTGGGTGCACATGCTGCACATGCAGAATACCGGTATGCTACACAAGCTGTCGTAAGGGCTGGTGCTGCACCCGCACATGCTTGCACAGCCCGCTGACAGCCCATGGCCAGGTGGTACACAGTTCGTGTGCTGCGCTGCCTGTACGCCACGCAGGTGGGACTGTAGTGCCTAACACAACAGCGTACCCGGCAGTACAGTCGCAGTACCCCCTGTGGACCACCCACTACCAGGCAACAGACGCACGTGTGATTGGCAAGGTTGCCTGTACAGGCTCAGAGTTCAAGCTCAGTGACTGCTCCTGGCAGCTGCTGACTGGTGTGCTTCCATCGGACCCATGCCATCCCACCAAGGCAGCCGTCAGCCTGACCTGCTGGCAAGAGGCCCCTCCCTCCCCACCACCACTGGCCTCCGCCCCACCCTCCCCGCCCCTCCCGCGCCCACCGCCCTCTCCCTCGCCACCCCTCCCGCGCCCACCGCCCTCGCCCTCCCCGCCCCTCCCGCGCCCACCGCCCTCCCCCTCGC
>BDCZ01000553.1:11758-26643 GCA_001662365.1 Chlamydomonas applanata
CCGCCCACGTACTGTCCTCTGTACTGCCCACTGTACTATTCTCTGTGCCGCTGCGTACCGCCCCCGCACCTGCTTGAACTGTGCGTCCCCCAGCGCGCGGGACACATTGAGGCACGCGTTGACGCGGCCACGGAACACAAAGCCGCCCGCGTCGCGGATCCGCGCCTGCGGTACCACACGCGGTACACAAGGCAGTACAACATTGAGGGGCAGTACAGCGTGGCAGGCGCGGTGTGTGAGGTAGGGCACATAAAGTAGTCTGGGTTGGCAGAGCAGAGCAAGTCCTTTTACTTCAAGCCCACAGCACGCGCTTCCATAGACAGCATAAGGTGGGGACTGCCGGCCTCCAACAGCATGCATGAAAAACACAGCAGCCAAGGTCAGTGCAGAAAGCCGTCCCCATTAGAAAGAAAACCACCGGCACCAGGCAGTGGCCCCACCTCCTCCTCAGGAGCGTCCGGCCGGTGATCTGTCGTCATGGGCACCAGCCGCCCGTTGCGCACCATCACAGCGCTGCAGGTGTGATGCAGCGAATCGACAATAATAATAACAGCAATGGCATAATAACAGGTGTGATGCAGCGAATCGACAAGGTCACACACAATTCATCATAGGTTACACGAACAGGCACTGTGATGCAGCGACAAGATCACGCACAACACACAACACAGCCTCAGCCATTCTGGTCTCTGCCCATGGCATGTGTTGAGGGCAGGGCAGGGGCAGGTAGCAAGTGCGCTGGGCAGCAGTAGCTGTGTTTTCTTCAATGGTTACACTCGGTTCCCGGGAACCGATGCATAACCATTGAACAAAACACGGCGTGGCAGCCACTGCTGCTGCTGTGCATGTGCTGCGCACAAAGCTGTACGAGCGCTTTCCTGCACCAACGGCAACACAAGCTGCTGCCGCAACACAAGCAGCAGCGGCTGCTGCTGCTGCCGCTGCTGCTGCTGCCACTGCTGCTGCACAGCGCACGCAGGGGCACACCGGCCGCACGCAAGGCAAACCCATCGGCAGCAGACTAGGCTAGGCTAGGCCAGGCCGGGCCATGTGTCGTGCACACGCACCGGGAATCGCCCACGCCCGCCACCACCACGCTCTCCCCGCACAGCAGCGCCACAGTGCATGTCGTGCCCGCCGACGAGGGAAGCCCCGCCTGCGCCCACCAGCCACAACAGCAGCATGCATGCCACCATCAGCTGACTTCACAGCACAATCATGCATGCCACCATCATAAAGAGCCAGCGGCAGCAGCAGCAGCAGCAGCAGCGGCGGCGGCAGCGGCAGCGGCGGCGGTGAGGGTCTGGTGCCCAGCGACAGGCAAAAAGAACCGGAGAAGCATACTGGTGCAGGTATACCATGGAATGGCTGCCCAAATAGGTTGTTGAGCTCCTTCGTAGCCATCAAATGCCCATGATGGCCATGAAGAAATTCAACAACCCCTTTGCGCACCCATGCCATGGTATTTCCCTCCCATGAGCCCATTATCCACAGCCAGGCAGCATGCACTCATGCGCCCCATGCACCCCATTTGCGCAACCCATGCGCGCATGCATGCCAGCTGCGGCACCCACCACCATTGGCATGAGCACGTCATCCGCGGCCAGGGAGCCCATGCACCCATGCACCCATGCACCCGTCCGCCCCATGCGCGCATACTGTACCCCATGCGCCCATGCACCCACCACCATGAGCGCGTCGTCCATGGCCAGGAAGCCCTGGTGCAGTGCACTCCGCAGGTCTCCTGTACCCCATGCAGGCGTGCCTCGCAGTACGTCTGCCAGGTTTGACGCACAAAACTCGGCGCAATGGTGCCCGCCATGGCCATCAAACACCTGGGGGCCAGTAGTTGGGTCAGAAGCAGGCAGGGGCTTGCAGGCACCGAGGGCAGGTGAACAGTCCATGGTCAACAGATCTCTGACAGTCTTCACTTCAGTAGAGGTGGGCTGGGCTACTGTGCTGGTTGTGAACACGATGCGATCAAACCATGCAGCGTGCAGCGATGGTGGTGTGGCTAATGTGAGTAGGGGATCTTAGTTGCCAAACAGCAGTCCTGCCAGCTGCACAGCCAAGAAGCAACCTCTGTGCTGGGTCTTCCTGAAGCATGTGCCCCACTGCTGGTTGGCTGGCACCCCACGGCCGATGCTGTGCTGATGGGTCAGGATCTCAGGAAGCTATGGGCAAGGGGCGGACACTGTGCTCAATTGATTATTGTTAATGGATACGCCGTGTTGTTATTATTATTATTATTATTATTATTATTATTATTATTATTATTATTATTATTATTATTATTATTATTATTATTATTATTAATGAAGCACCAGCGTCGCACGCAGAAAATGCAGCCACTCACCCCCAGCACAGCCGTGTTGTTGCCCAGGTCCAGGTCAACCAGGTGCGCATCCTCCTGCAGACAGTCAGCCAGCCATTCACATGCATAACGTGCAGTGGTGCAGCCAGCCACCAGGCGGGGTGTGTGGGCATGGGCTTGAGTGAGCATGGGGCGCCGACCCATGCGGAAACACGCCATGCATCACACGGCCATGCAGACCATGGTTCACGTGAATGCCAATGATCACAGGCATTTGGTCCAGACAGGCACGATTGTGATGTTTATTTCCTGGGCTGCGGGGCCTGATGGGGGCCTGTGTGCTGCTGCCCAGGTGCATGTGCACAGTTTCAACCTTGGGAAGCTGGTGACTCATCATGCGATGGGTTCCACTCCATGTGCATGCATGCATGTGGACCATGCTTGCTTGCGCCCCACGCACCATGCTTGCACGCGCCCCCTGCACGGATGCACAACCCACTTCCCAGAAGTCATTGGCACTGCTGCTCATTGACTGCGGTCAAACATGGTGGGGCATGACATGGCATGGTGGGACGTATGGGCATGGGGCTGAATGCTGGTGCATGGGATGAGCATAACTAGGCCTGCAATTGCCTGGGGCATGGCTCTGTCCTGTCTGTGCTGCATGAGCTGCCCCTGCGTGAGCTGCCCCAGCTGGGCGGGTGCAGCTGCAGCAGCGGTGGCGGCAGAAAAGCGCTTGGCCCAGCGCAACTGGCTGCACTTTGGGGTGTTGCAGACACAGCCGCACAGCCGCACCCCCTGCGGCTCTTCATCTCACAAGGGTCCAGCTGACAGAGCTGCTGTGGAAGGGCAAGGCTGCGCTCCAGGTCGAGAGGCCCAGCTGCTGCTTAGTTCTAGGTCACGCGTGCGCGCCACATGCCTGACAGTGGCGCGTACCCGCAATGTGCTGCGCTGGCCTCTGCTGGTCCCCTGCTGGCAAGTTACCTTGGCTGGGGGCCCATGACTGCAGCTGTCAACCAGTACACCCCCCATGACTCAGCCCACGACTCCAGATTCAGCTCACCACCGCCATGTTGGGCCGGGGGCCCAGCAGCGGTTCCGCGCTGGACGCAGTCTGCTCCGACGAGTCGAGCTGCAGCGTGCTGGGGACCTCCGGGCTGCTGGAAACCTCGCACTGCTCGGGGGGAGTGTTCACTCGCAGGGGTGCATGGTGGTGGCCGAAGAGGCCGAAGTCGTCGTTGAGCGGCAGACTAAACGCCGTAACTAGGTGACACATCGTTTCCTGCCCCTGTCTCCCGGCTTTAGCGCTTCAAAGAGGACTACCCTTCAAGAAAGAAATCCCAGCAAGCCCAAAGCGCTTGATCACATAAGCTTGTCTGCAAATTTTGTGCAGTGCGTCTGTTGGGTCACAAGAGAAGCACCGCGTACTTGTACACCACACCCCTTTCGTTTCTGTCATTCGTTTTTTAGTGGGTGGAGAGACGATGATCGCTTACGTCGCGGCAGTGAGGGCCCTGGTAATCCTGCAGCAAGGGCTGGCCCGTTGCCCATGGAGCCCCTAACCCATACACTGCCAGCAACATGACCAATCCTTCAGCGACACGCACAGAGCAAACAACCTTTGCCCTCCAGCTGACCACCACTGTCATGCAGTGGATCTGTTGTTGTCAAACACCAGGGGAGCCACCTGCTGCCCAACCTGCCCCTTAATGCGCTGCTACTGGCTCCGGCCCGTTGGTTAAGCTGAGGCCCCCGTCCAGTGCCATCGCCTCACGCTCTTGGATGCGCTTTAGCATCTCTGGTGTGAGGGGCAGCAGTAGCTTCAGGCGGTACGCGTCCTGGCCGTTCAAGTAGTACCTGCAGTACCGACAAAGCATGCCAAGTGCAGGCCAGACATTGACTCATTTTGACGGGTGCATGCCTCTTGCTCAAAGATGATGGAGCACCTCTATGCCAGCTACCAGCTGGAACTGCCCCACCAGATGCGCACAAGCAAGAGCAGATCCTCTTGCGGTGCTGTAGGCAGCAGGCAGGGCAACGCTGGGGGCGCAGCCGGCTTGGCTGTGGTGCTTACGGCCTCCGCAGTTACCACTCTTGGACAGCGGAAGCCCAATGATGGGCCCCCTGCTGACCCCCCCACAAAGCAAACACTGAAATACAACAACAGCAGCCACGGGATCGGTGTGGCCAGAGTGCAACCCACCAGCCTTCTCTGCTCAGAGCTGACCCCCCGCGCCCCCAAAGAAAACACAAGCGCAACACACCTGTGCAGCCGCTTGTCGCGCACGAAGCCAAGGCCTTGGTACAAGCGCAGTGCCCCCGTGTTGCCTACCTCCGCCTCCAGCACCACCTCCTCACACCCGGCTTCACTCATTGCCTGGATGCTGCGCCGCACGAGCTCCGAACCTGGGGGGCCAGGAGGGGTGTGACCACAGTGTTGTCAGCGTGTGCATGCCATGGTCAGCGGTCAGTGCACCAGACGAGCCTTCCAAAGTGTTCAATCTAGATGCAGGCGGGGGGGCGGGCGGGTGTGGCAGCTGCACATGGGCATAATGCAGGTACTGTATGCTGGCTGGCACACTGAGTGGCTGCTGGCTGCTCCTGCTCTGCCTCCCAGTGAGCTGATGTGGAACAGCTTTGCTGCATCCACTCTCAAACGGTCACCATGCCAGGCTAGCTCAGGGTCAGGTGTGTTGCCAGCGGCAGGGCATGTGGCACGTGCTAGCAGATCCGCACGCACCCACGCCTTTCCCACGGTACGTCTTGTTGACCACCAGCATAGCCACGTAGCCACGCATCGCCCGGTCCCTGTGCAGCTCTTGCTTGCAAACCACACACCCGAATGGCCTGCGGTTGCAGCAGTCATCACGCACGTTTCGCTGGGACGCGTGCTCATATGGCACGCAGTTCATGCACCGCGATTATAGGATATTGTCTGGGAAGGGGATGAATGGACCAATGGACCACCATCCTTGAACGCCATCCAGTACTACAAATGCAGTCCTTTGTGAGGCACGCAGCAACCCCCAAGCTGCCTCCTCACAAACCAGCGCTCCGCGGCTTGCTGGCGTGCACAAAATGCAGCACTACAGCAGGCATTACAGGTGGCAACACAAACAGTTTTTGAAGCTACAAGCCTATAACGAATGTTGCTAATCCTGTCTCGCGGCAGGCATCTATGCGCCATGATGGGCGTACGATGTAACCAACACACACACACATAGTACTGTGGCTAGCCAGCTTACTTGTCCCCATCATATGCGATGAAGCACAGCATAGGCCATTGCTGAAGGAAGTAGCGGTACGTAAAGATGGAGTATGGCTCACTGAGCTCAGAGTCCACGAGTGACATCACGGTCGCCAGGTCACGTTCATCACGATACTGCGGTACAAGACATGTGGGTATCTGGGCACTTAGGAGCAGGTTGATAAGAATACTGTCTATGTGTCAGCCAGTGGCGCGCGGCAGGAGAGGGCATTTACAACGACGAGCACATGTGTGCAGCAGACACGGATTTGCCCTGTGGTTAGGATAATTGATAGCAGCCGCTCCCGCCAGTGCTGGCAGCGCATGGCAGCGACCATGCCTGCATGCATGTGCCGCATGCGACTCCATGCATGGCCATGCCAATCCTCCATCAGCTCAGAAATGAGCTCCACTCATAATGCTTTAGGATGTCATGCGTTCTTCATCTGCCTGCGCACACCTGCTGATACGTGATGACGGAGCCGCTGGGCCTTGCACCAGATGAGGCGTCTAACGATGATGATGTCATGATAGAAACTTTACAATAGTAGTCTTCACTGTAGCCGCATGTACAAGTTCTCTGTGCTTGCCAAGTATGACATGAGAATAGTCGCCACGAATTATGGCTACCCATTGTGCACACTGCTTCTACACCATACTTCTTACTACAACTTCGTGGCAGCAAACAGCACACGTCGTCAGCTCTTACCTCACATACAAGGACCCAGCCGCTTATTGAAACATATCAAACAATTGTTGCTGCAGTGTTGAACGAGGCTGCTGATCTGGTGATCAGAGAGTGGTCAGGAAGATGGTCCGTTTGACCCTAATTGCGCGTATAGTGGATGGACTGCCGCTGGCGGAGGGGTTAGACAGCGACAAGGACTCGGAGATCGAACAGTACAAGACACTGGCGAAGGTCAGCGAACGCTCGAGGCCCTACATGCGCTGAGCACGTACAAGGATGTACGCTTGATCCTTGTTCGCACCCCTTTTGCAGAGCCTCTTCAAGAAGTTTGCACAACAGCCTTCCAATCAACCCCCCAAGATGACAGTGGAGTCTGGGAAATACGTGTTCCATTACATCTTGGAGTCTGGAGTTGCTTTCCTCACCTTAACCGAGCGCGGGTGCGCCTGGCCGAAGAGGGGTGCATGCATCGGTGCATGCGTGCGTGCCTCGCATACGCCCAGGCGGGACACAGCTCACAACGTGCACGCCAGCAGGCCCAGAGCAGCTGCCATGCCAGGCCTGCACCTGAGAGCATGACAGCAACGGGTTGCTGGTCGCAGGTATCCCAAGAAGCTGGCATTCCAGTACCTTGAGGAGCTGGCGGGAGAGTTTGGGCGGCTGTACGGCTCGCAAGTAGACACAGTGCAGCGGCCGTACGCATTCATCAAATTTGGTGGGTGTACGACAGTATGTCCGTGAGTGATGCTGCACGGCGCTGCATGTGCTGCCAAACCCACATGATGAGACAGAGCAAGGGCCTTTGCTCCTGCTGGTGGGCTAGATGTCAGAGCCAGCTGTGCAACTGCCTCCGCACACCTTGTACCGCCTAGCCCACCCATTGCCTCCCCCACCCACCTGACTCCCCCGTGTCCCACTGCCGCTCCCTGCCCCCTTCGGCCCTTGACCTGCAGACACCTTTATCCAGAAAACCAAGAAGCTGTACATGGACACGCGCACACAACGCAACCTTGCCAAGCTGAACGAGGACCTGAGCGAGGTACGTACTGGCTACGATCAAGTGTACATGACGCTGTACACAGTGTTGTGCGTGCTGCCGCGAAGTGATGCTATGAGACTACTACGTGTATGAGACTGCTGTGCGGCTGCGCTCCTTGTCCCTGCCGGTTCCTAGGCACAAGTGGATGTATGTTCTGCACTGCCTCATGCGTGTGTGCAGTACTCAAAGCTGTGACAGTGTGGATGTCATGAGCGTCCACAGGAGGTCCCTTGCCGGCCTTTAGGTTGGGAATATTTTCCTGATTTGTTGCACACTGTCATGTGCCTATGCCCCTGCAGGTGCATTCAATCATGACACGCAACATCCAGGAAGTGCTGGGCCAGGGGGAGAAGCTGGACAGTGAGTATGTTAAAGCGAAGGGTGGGGTGGGGCTGCAGTGGGGTTCAGGCCGACACAGGCGAGCTGGGTGCTGACACAGTGGGCTGCTCACATTCCCATGCTGTACCGTGTTGTACAGCTGTGTGAGGCTGATTAATACAGGCTGCACTGCTGCAGGTGTGGAAGGCGCGTCGAACAGAATCCAGCAACAGGTCGAACAACATGCACAGCGCCTGCCTTCCAATGCTGACGACCCAGTGCTAGTGTCAACCAACTTGCCATGCGCGCTGGCGCCCATTGTGCAGACATGTCCAAGCTGTCCAGTACACTGGCAGCGGAGTCAAGGCAGTACGCAGCCAAGGCCAAGGACCTTCACCGGCAGGTGGGCCGCTAGGAGGGGGGCGGCTTGCGTCTTTTGAAGGAGCAGGGGGGCCGGGAGAGGGGGGTCGATGGCTGGTGGTGGTGGTGGGTGCCAGGGCGCAGCTGAGAGATGCCTGCCAAGCTTGTCTCAGGCAAGAGTACAGAGGGTGATGTGCAGATCCTTGTAGCGCCCGCGCTGCAAGACGCCTGCAGATCCAGGCCAATCCACAGGACATCAGGCTGCCAGCATCAGGCTGTTGGCTCCGGCTAGGTGGGACAGGTGGCAGAGGACTGCCAGCGATTGCTTGCTTGTGACATGCCCCATGTCCCGCCTGCTGCATGGCCTCCTCCCTGCAGGCCCTCATGCGCAAGTACGTGCCGCTGGCAGTCGTAATCGTGACTGTGCTGCTCGTGCTGTGGCTGCGCGCCAAGTTCTACTCATAGCCCCCCTGTGCAGCCCATCTCAGCAGCCTATGTTAGCAAGCAGCAGGCTGGGAGGTTGTGCAGGCAGCTCTGTGTCGTTCTTATTGGTTCCATGTGAGGCGGTGGTCAAGAGAAGAGGCATGCAACAGCTTCCGGAGCAACGGAACTTTCAGCGCGAGTAGAACACATGCTGAGTGCCAATCTGTGAGCGCACACGTGGAGCAGGGACAGGCAAGAATGAAACGAGCGGCTGCACGAATGCACAGGCACTTCAGTGTTACATCAGATATGGTCCGGGTTCACTGTGTTCACTGCTACCAGTGTACTGCCTCCCCGTACATCTCATGCAATACATATCTGCACCCTGCTTGGTGTCACTGGTTCCAGTGCACAGTGCCAGGGGAATCACGGGGTGATGAACCAAGGGATAGGATCATGTCGGGTGGGATGCCGAACAAACCATGCAGCTCCCAACGCTTCCATCCCAATCACGCGATATCCAGTCCCAATAAGAACCTGCAAGCAGAGCCCTGACACAGTTCCCAGGCTAAAAACACAGGCTCAAGTCTTAAGCGCCTCACAGGCGCAGCATGTCTTGTGCACTGATCACCATGAAGTCCAAGTTAGCCACAATTGCCATCTGCGGCTTTTGGCGTCCTAGATAAGCAGCCAAATAAACCTTTGTTGGTTTTGCTCCTGTTGCGTCGGCTGATGACGTGCACACCACACAGCAGGTATGCAGAGGCCAGGGACAGAGGCTGCCCCTACCAACACGCAGCCCCACACCACCAATAACCACACACACTGCACATCGCACACGTCTGACATGGCCTGAACTGGCAGGCTGGCTGACTGACTGACTGGCTGGCTGAGGAGCAGCTGAGCGCTCCCAGCAGTGGGGTGGGGCCTCACCGCTTCTGCAGGGTGCCAAGTGAGATGGCTGTTGCCTGCCCCATGCTGCCCCCATCCTCCACGTCCCCGCCCTTGCTGCTGCCATGGTCGCCGCCGCCGCCGGCCATGTTGGCATGCGATGTGGACAGGGGCAGTAGCTGCGCCTTCTCGTCGCTACTGCCATACTCCCGCAACTCCTTTGTAGGGCTGGCACCCCCCAGTGCCCCTGGCTCTAGCTCCATGTCAGCCCCACGGCCGACCTGGGGGAGGTAGGGGGCCACCTTAGTGGCGATGGCCAGAGCAGCAGCCCCACACACAGCATCCATGAAGTAGTGGTTGGCCGTGACCACGATGCAGTACAGAGTGAGAAGCGGGTACACGATCGCAAGGCCACGGAAGAGTGAGTAGGGGGAGTGGCCATACATGGACAGCGAGCACCACAGCGAGTAGCCAGCGTGCATGGAGGGCATGGCGGCGTAGTGGTTGGAGACCTTGGCGATGTGCTTGTGCTTCCACGACCACAACCCCCCGATTGTATCAAGTGTGTCCTCGAAGCTGAACTCCTTGCGGCAGCCGCCGTACGGGTCATCGCAGCTGTTGACGAGGCGGGGGGGCATGAGCGGGTAGCCTGCCGGAGCACACGTGCATGGGGCCAGCCGCAGGGGAGCAGTTGGCATGTGATCAGCTCAAGATTGGCACAACTGCTGGGCCGGGCTCAACGCTACGCAGCAACGTCAGACCATGCAGGCAAGCAGACACATGCATCTTGGGCGCAGGTGCTGCAGCGGGTGCGTGCAGCAGCAGCAGGGCCAGGGTCTGGGCCTGTCACGGGCATGGCATGAGACAGCTGGGTGGTTGCGCGCATCCAAAGCTGCAGGCATTACTGGCTGTGCCTGCTGCTGGGCAGCTGCATTGGAAAGTGCACCTCGGCCACGGCCACGCCAGCCCCAAAGGCCTCACCTGCATAGCCGCTGATAGCCAGGATGTTCATGACGATGAAGATGGTGCGGCAACGCTGGTACGCAGCGGGCTTGAGTGCAAACAGAAAGCCGAGCACGAACACTGTGACGGCCATGTGCGCAGTGCCGTAGAAGATGTTCCACATCCGGATCCAGCCCTTGAAGCCCAGCACCATTGCCTGAAGGTGTGCAGAGGCATGCCATGCATGTGAGCGTGGCTGCCGCCACATGCGAGTAGCACATGAGCATGTGAGTTGCAAGCTGTCGCAGCCACCTGCCACCAAGGTGCTGCCTAGGTTCAGGCCCCCGCGCACAGCCAAACATACCTGAATTTCTTGCTCCCAGAAAATGCCAAGCGTGCGCTCCAGGTTGATGATCTGCAGCGCGTGCCCCAGCGCAAACTCGGGGGTGCACTTCTGACTTCCGAACTGGTTCCTAACCATATTGTACGCCTTTAAAAAGACCACCACCAGCACTATTTCGAAGATAATGTCCTTCGCAAGCTTGAGTATCCAGTTGGACCCCTCCTTTTCTTTTGCATGCTGTAAATGCTTTTGCAGCTGAGCTCGGAGGGAGTCTAGCCTCTGCATGTTGAAAGGCCTTGCAAGGACTTTTTCAAGTTGAGACTTTAGTTGCATGCCATGTGCTGCGGAGCTCAGCTGCAATGCACTGTACACTGTATGGCTCCAGCCGCCTCAAATGCCTACGACACGTTTGCCTTTGCGTTGTACATAGAGTGACTGTCGCGGTCAGTTTGGTGGTGGTGCCGCTGAGTGCTGATGCTGCTGCAGGTATAGCTCTGTTTGGAGGACAGCTGCACTTTTAGAATCGCTAGACAGTCGTTACTCGTGTGCAGTTCGTGGCCAGCTGGCGCGCATTGGAGATGGCGGCGCCCATGTCATGCAGGTGAAACCTGGTCACTCACTGGCAGGCAGAACCTTCCTGCAGCACCCACGCTGCCAGCAATCCCATGCAGCCATCACCAGTTCTAGCATCGTGCATCATGCCGATCAATATGCACACCGCCAAACACTTCCGACCACCTCCTGTGTGCTCCCAAAGAACACTCGAAGCAAGTAGAGCGCCCATCAGTCGGTTGCTGCTGTACCTAGCACACACGCACAAAGTCGCATATGCTATTGATGGTTCACTGCAGCCAAGCTTCCCATGCATGACAGAAACCAGTGAAATTCACAGGCGCAGCTGCGCGCTCCTGGTTGCAGAGCTTCCAACTATGGGCCGATGCAACCATGCAGTGGTTCCTACTGTCAGCACTGCGCCCTCCTGCTTCACGCATGGTCAGCCGCATCAAACGCGGTGATGTCGATCGTTTCGAATGTCCCATCTGCAGTGCACATGTGCAGCATGCCAGCCAGCATCGCAGCTCACGATCCAGGCCGTCTGCGCTCTAGGATTGCGCAGCAGCTCGTAGCTAGCTTTGCAACTTGTTGTGCCTATCTATTGCCTATTGCACCGGCGTCACATGCTCACCACAAGCTCCTCAGCAGCGCGCTGTTGCTTCATGCTAGAGGTGACTCACATGCACAGATATGGACAGAATGCACACTGCACCGCCCCACCCAAGGAGCAGCACGCCCCCCGGCGAACAACCGAATGGCTCATGCCGGTGGCAGGGTGTACGTGCAGGCAGCAGAAGCAGCCCTGCACCGCACCTGGCTGTTGTAGTGTGAGCGCAATGACGTCGTCATTCTCCACTTTCAGCTCAGCCAAGCGCTTGGCATCCTCCAGCACCTGTGACCCCTTGAACAGCTGCTGCGCCTCTGGTGCCTGCATGACACGATTGCCATGGGCAGCGCCCCAATGCCGCATGTGCCCGCGGCAGCTCCTGTGCTGCCATCACATGGCACACTCACGGACCGTGCATGCGCATGCCCCATGTTGTGATCCCCGTATGCAGCAGTGCTGGGATTGCACATGCCGCTATCTGCACTGCTCCATACGCACCTGCTCCACCAACTCCTGCAGCTTCTGCTTGACCTCTAGGATTGTGTCTGTGGGCTCGACGTGCAGGAAAATGGTTGTCTTTTTCCGCTTCACGCGGATGTACATACTCTGCAGGCGTGCACACAAACACAAGGGTTTGGACCCAGCATTGAACATGATATCGAGCGTCAGTTCATAAGCCCTCACCATTTCAACCCTTTTGCTTGCCTAGTCTCCTGCCTGCTTGGTTCACACCCACTAGATCACCACCGCCAACAAACGCACCAACGTGCAACTGAGCACTTAGTGTTGTTTAGCTCATTCACCAGCATGGAGCACGGCTCAGCGCGCGTCCACCCAAAAACACTGAGATGATGTGATATAGAGCTGATCGAGTAGGGTCGCTTTCGCTGAGCTGGGCGCAGTCTGCCTCCTCTCAAGATGGCGACCGTCATGAACAAGTGAGTTGGCACGCTGAGGCGTAATAGTGTCTTAGGTGCTTGAGGATAAGATGGGGCAGGGTGGTGCGCTGCCTGCCACGCACATTGCACGCAACAGGCATTAACGTGTGTTCCCTTACTGGTATTCCTGCCCGCAGGCTGAGCAAGGTGAGGTGGCCGGAGGGTGGTCCTAGCACATCAGCTGGGTTTTCTTGGCTAGTGCTTACGCAGGCTGTCCCTATTTCCTCAATGCACTGCAGAGCTCCATGCCCCGCCCGGCGATGGCCAAGGTAAGGCCTGGGCTGGCAAATCCTGCGTTGGTTCGCATGTGATGGGTTTTGCTCGATCTGACGACTCCCCTCTGCGTTTCTGCCCTTCAGGCCACCAGCCGTCGCGCGCTGGTGTGCAAGGCCGCCGACAAGACCGTCGTCATCGGCCTGGCTGCGGACTCTGGTGAGCTAGGTTTCGCGATGTGGGCTGGTTGCTGCAACTTCAGTTGCAGCACACGGCGGGCAGTCTGAACTCAAAACTGCTGGTGTGTTATGCTCTCGCAGGCTGCGGCAAGTCCACCTTCATGCGTCGCGTGACCGGCATTTTCGGTGGCGTGCCCAAGCCCCCTGTTGGTGCGTACGGGAGCAGCCTAGGCAACACCGGGCAGTGGCTGTAGCATGGGGCATTGATCGGGTGGAACCGTGGACTCCGAAGCAGTGTGTACAGCCCCTATCCCCAGTACGCCCGAGCTCAGCCTCGGGCCTCGGGATAAGGAAGCCCCGACCCCACCAGCATGCAGCTACAGCTGAGCCCCCTGCCCCCTCAGCACTGTCTGCTGCTTCTTGCAAAGGCAAGCAGCTGCTGGCTGGGAGGGGAGCGCAGGTAAGCATGCGGCCGCGCATGGGAGAGGCTGGGCTCAGCGCGCGGGGAGGTTCATCTGCCGCGTGGACAGTGGGGATCGGACACTGGGGGTGGACAGCGCAGTGTGATGCTTCCACCTCCCATGCACGAGAGCTTGGTGGCATGCCTGCGCGCAGGCGGCAACCCCGACAGCAACACGCTGATCTCCGACATGACCACTGTCATCTGCCTGGACGACTACCACTGCCTGGACCGCAACGGCCGCAAGGAGAAGGGTGTGACTGCCCTGGCCCCTGAGGCCCAGAACTTTGAGCTGATGTACCAGCAGGTGTGTGGCGCTGCTGTGGCCCCTGCACGTCTCCCAGCAGGCACATGTTGATCACCTGCTGATTTGGCATGTCGCATTTGCCACCTGGCACTGGTTGCTGGAATAGAGAGATGGCCCTGGCGGGCTGCCAGCAGCAGCATACGCCAAGGCGTGCGCTGCAGCTGGCTGCCCCATCAAGCACGCGCCCGCTCCCGCCTGGGAGGAAAGCAAGTGACTGATGTAGCTCTCGACCATACAGGCTGCCCCTCCTGCGGCTGGGTGTATGCAAGCTCGGTGTATTTCATGCATGTAAGCGTTACCGGTAGCCTGTGCTGATTTGCATGCACCCCCCCACCCCATCCTGCCTTCCCTGGCCTGTAGGTCAAGGCCCTGAAGGAGGGCAAGGCGGTGGACAAGCCCATCTACAACCACGTCACCGGCCTGCTGGACCCCGCTGAGAAGATTGAGGCGCCCAAGGTGCGCGCGTTTTGATTCAGGCTTATGCACAGAACGCAGGACACTCCAGAAGGAGTTCACAGGCGCGTGGTACAGCACACATGCCCGCTGCAGCTGCCTTTGCTCCATTAAGTATGTGGGCATGGACGTGTGTGGGTATGCTGGCAGCAGTGCCACTGCTGCATTTGTGAGCATGTACTGGGCATGTGGATTGGATCCCATGCAGAGGATCCCAACATGCAGAGCTGGATCTGGAACACTGCGCTGCATCTGTTGTGGCCCACCGCTGTCCACTGCTCCCGCCGTTTTCATGCCGTACTGTTCATATGACACACACACATTTGCATGCGTTGCCGGCTGCAGATCCTGGTGATTGAGGGCCTGCACCCCTTCTACGACAAGCGCGTGCGCGAGCTGCTGGACTTCAAGATCTACCTGGACATCTCCGACGAGATCAAGTTCGCGTGGAAGATCCAGGTGAGGTCATGTGATCTCAGTGAAACTTGCCAGGGTGGCGCCCGGGGTGCCTCCAGGCTGCGTGCCTCTCAGGACGCACCGGCATGAGCGGGGCAGGGCGAGGCGCGCCATGTGTGTTGGGGGGCCCGGGGGGGGGGGGGGGGGGCCCC